>JAOUQT010000042.1:13444700-13457449 GCA_025769995.1 Xyliphius kryptos | reverse complement strand
CTGTGCAAGACTTGTATGTGTCATTCCCAAGACAAATTGACGCTGTATTGGCTGCAAAAGGAGGCCATACATCATACTAATACATTATTGTGGTCTAAAACCAGGTGTTTCAGTTTCATTGTCTAACCCCTGTATACGCTCTCATCTGTGTAAAGCGTTCAACTTAGTGTCAAAATGTAAATATGCTCTATTTTAATGTATCCATTTAAAAATTTTATAAGACTATTTTTAAATATTTCTTTTATAATCTGATTACTTATAATTGGTTAAGTCTAGAATCTCTGCATATTTCATATAATACTGTTTTTTCATGTCACTAGGCAAACAAAGTGGGTAAACTCCCACTCCTTTAAGACCCTTCAATACCCAATGAAACATGAGCAACATTTTCATATTGTTTGTAAAATATAAAAGGTGCAGAATGTTTACTAGACATTATGTGAAAAACACAAATCATCTATATATACAGTACTGTATATTTAGTCATTTGGTAGATGAGCTTCCCCACATGACAGAGGTAAAATGTCATATTTTACCACAGCTCCTTCTGCCATTAATTAATCTTGGGAATTATTACAGTTTGCCCCTTGTTCCTGTCAAGCATATGCTTATTTTGTGTTTGAGTTTGTCTGTGTGTGCTAGTCTGTGCTTTTGTTTTCACATCTGCTTGAACGTAGCATACAGATGCACATGTGAATGACCAGGTTGATGACAATATATGCAAAGCTCCACTACACTACACTGTTAATAAAGCATATGCCAGGTGATTCATAAAGAGCAGTTTAAATAGACTCTCATGCTCCCTCAGTGCAACACTGTATTTATAAAGCAGCACAGAAGCAGTTAACGAATGTCTGTCAGGCAGCAGGGAGGCTTAGCACAGCTGTGTTCGGCACTGAAACAGAACGATCGCTGCTCTGGAGCGTGCCGGAATATTCCTTGCTGATTTTGGCAACAGCAACTTCCTCTTAAATCCTTGTAAGCGCGACATTTCCATGGTGACTGAAACGTATTGGATCTATCTTTATTCATCAAGCAAAGTGGTGTTTGAGGAAATAAAAGCAACAATGACAAACAAAAGCAATAAAACAAAGGGTTGTTAATAAAGAAGAGATGAGAGGTGGAAGGGGCAATAACAGAAGTGGTGAGAGATACAGAAATGAAATCTGTGACACAGAGGTAAAGAGAGAATGTCACTGGTCTTTTTAGACCAGCAATGAGATTTTATAAGAAGCACTTTAACAGGGTTCTCTCAATGTCTGTGGATAGATCAAATATGCACACATCTACAAACACCCACTCATTTTCTTGTATGAACAAGACATTTCACAGTAAACCTTAAAAACAATAACATTAAAGAACACGCTTTGTGTTTTTTTTCTTTTAATAAATTAGTTTTAGTATTTATCATACAACAATCATCCATATTTTATACTATTTACAACCATTCAGGAAAATAGTGCCTGGTGGTATTTTTTAAACAGGGGAGGCAGATTTTGGGTCTACTTCATAATACGCTAATTAAGACATTGCTTGTTTGTTATGCTACTGTATGTTATTCAATGTACAGTATAATGTGCACACTGATTACAGGACATTTGCTTGCTAATATTAAATAGGTTTTACCTGGTTGCTTTTTTAAAAGAAATATTTTTAAAGAATATAAAACTAGTAACCTTTGAGTATAGCTGTTATAGTTCAGGTTAAACAACGTGTTTTTTAATTCCTCATGCGGTGATCATGTGACCAAAAGAATCTTAGTTTTACACCAAGTAGATTCTTAACGATTTGTGTGTGTGTGGAAGTATGCAAGAAGCGACTAAGGACATATTAATACATATATTTCTATTATTGTTATTATTCAATGACATCTTAATGTCTGTATGCTTTTGCAACATTGTTACTGGAAGAGCCATGTCAGTAAAGCCATTATAAATCTAAGACATTATAAATCTAAGACAGGGAGAGAGAGAGAGACAGATAGAGATCTAGAATATACAGTGTTTGTAATGTGTACAAAGATTCTAAATTCCCCTTCTTGTCTTATCATTATTCCGCCGCGCACATCTGTAGGCAACTAGAGTGATGTACAAAGCACCCAGCAGAGAGAAGCATTCACACAAACAAACAATTAACCTCCAGAAGCCTGCATTTACTCAGTCCTCCCTCCTGCTCTCTACTTCTTTATCAGGCTTCTGATTTCACAGTCCATCTACGCCCAGTGGCACTCAGACTGACAAGCCATAATCTGTGTATACTGATCTGTTCTCGAACCTTTGTTATATTCTATTAATAGACAGCAAAATGATTGCTGCAGTAGCGGCATTTCATTTTTGATGCGGTCTTGTCTTTAGCTCTGTCGCTCCTGCCGCCAGACACTCGTTAACATCCTCTCCTTAGTGTCAGGGTGTAAAACCAAGTGGTGCACAGGTCACTGCAGGGGCCACAGCTACTGACACAGTTCTGCAAGCTGTCTAAACTTTGTTATTAGAGAGTGCTTGCGTGAAAGTTCACTGCCCAGACACCTCACGCACACACATTACACACATACAAATGTGTGCGCACATGACCCTCATGACCTGTCACCAAGTAACAGGAAACTAGAGATGCATTCAGTGTTAATGAATGTACAGTACAAAATATTAGAAAATAATTGATCTAAATAAGAACAAATGGATTTAAATGAAGGGAAAATAGATCGTATTTTAGTCTAACTAATTAGTACGTCTCCCCAGGCTGTAATTTAGAATTGGATCATTCTTACCCATCTGCATGCATCCTCCACTTAGGAAGAAAAGAGGAAGTCTCATGTGGTTTCAGTGGAGGAACTCAAAGGGAGTTTAATTTCATGTGATCCCATTCATTCTTTGATATTTTGCAGAGTGGATCCTCTGTGACCATCATCCATTGAATATTTCTTCAAACATTTCTAATAACAGACCACTGAAACCAAAGTACATTTGTTTACATCACTGTATATTTTTTTAATTCTTTTTTAGTTAAACATTTCAGTTAAGATTGTAGACTGGGTTTATTGCGCATGGATTAGGTGTATGAACCATTAATGTTCACTGTGTGTCAGGGGTTTAGACAGGAGGTAATGGGTGGGTGCCCAACCTGAACGGTCCATCTAGTTAACAATGTGGGTTAAAGTACCAAAAATATGTTGTGGTTGCATCAATTTAAATTTTTACTGTAGGTATGTGTGTGCGTGTCTTAGTGTGGAATCAGCTATGTCCTGCCCTAAAGATATGTGATATATTAGCATGAAAGTAACAAATTGGCTGTGCAGCAATCAGATGTTCTGCACTGGTCCTCTCCACTGAGGCCAGAAAGTATGAAGCACCCTGAAAAAACCGGGACACAGTTAAAGACATGGCTCATGGTAATACTTGTGAGGGTGGTAAATTATCATGCATTTATTTACCTGGGCATGATGTCTACCTCAACAAATATTGACATATAATCTGAATCCTATCATAAATATCCTGCAACGCTGTATGTGCATGATACGTTGTCTGGCTCTCTAACACGTATAGTATATGTTTTTTATATGTTTTTATAAAATCTCGGCTATGATAGCTGAGTAAAGGAAAACGTGTTATAAAGACTTACAGATCTTTAAGACACGTTATTGTTAGGATGTAAGTAAATAATTTAAGCAGTCAAAAGCAAACATAACATACAGAAAGATTCAAAATACAATGCTAAACATGAAAGCATGCACAGTGGAAGCTTAGCATAGACAGCAGTAAATATGTTAATACCATGCCATAATAAGAGAGAATTGTTGCGTTTACTTAACCTTTCATCAACACCAACCACCACCCGGTGAACCTGATTACAGATTCTACCCACATCCATGTAAGGAAGAATGCATGGATACAGAATATTCCCGAGCAGTTGTGGCAACATTCTTTTTCTGCTAAGGATTCAGGCAGTTGAATTCATAGGCCATAGACATATTTAAATGTACATAAAGGCATCACATTGATATATATATTATTGTTAGTTATGGAATTATGTATAAGATGTATGTTTTTCATGTTATATATATTGTTATATTATTATTGTTAGTTATAAAAACATGTATTAGATGTATACAGATTGCATCACATCACCTTATTAGTCTGGTTCCGCTCAAGGTTTCTTCCTTACTTACTCAGGGAGTTTTTACTTGCCACCGTTACTCATCTGCGATAAAAATGTTTTCTGTAAAGCTGCTTGGGGACAATCATTATAAGCGCTTTATAAATAAAATTGAATTGAAATTGAAAATTTAAACATCTTATATTACAGACCGCTTTCCAGATTAAAAGCAAATAAATAAATGGCCTGCATAAAAAAGCTAGGAGTGTTAGTAACTGGAATTCAGCTTCCCTGTGCTGCAACAGCTGACATGAAATTGGAAATTTTGCACAGATCCAATAATACTTCATTCCTAAAAATGAATTACTAAAAAAAGTGGTTGCCTAAGACTTTTTCACAGTATGTAATTTTTCTGGAAACTTGATTGTGAAAAGTAAAAATCAAAAGGAAAACATAATGAAAGAAATGTGGATGATGCAACTTCCTGTTGAAATTGTGAATGTCTCTGGGTATCAGGTTATGCAATTATAATGGAATAGATGGAGGGATATATAGATGGATGGATGGATGGATAGATAGATAGATAAATAGATAGATGTGTTCTCAAAATAATAGCAGTCTTACATCACCAGTCTTACATCACATGTATTTCAACGACTGATTTAGCAATATTGGGCAACCAATGTAATGTAATGTCATGACATTCACATGCTAATTGAGGGTAATTGACTCATTCAATAAAAGGTGCTGTTCAAATAATGGCAGTGTGGAGTTAAAATTCTGATGTCATTAATTTAGTGAAGAAATAGATGACAATTATATCCCTTAGTTACATTTTGAACAAGAAGTTGATTTTAAACGAGCAAGATATACAGAAGTAAAGAAAAAAATGGTTGCTTATCTAAAATGAATTTATATGCTTAGATAGAATTTATATGCTGCATAGATCATAGAGTATAAAGATGCATTCAATGAACAGCTCCAGTGAAAAGCACAGAAGATCTTCAGTGGCTTGTGAGTACTGCAACAATCAGAATAATGCTACATGAACACAAACACTGAACAAGAAACCCATGTTAAGTAAAAGTTTACAGTTTGCTAAAGAACACATTGACTCAACTGAAGAGAAGTAGCACATCATTCTATAGACAGATGAGAGCAAGATTGTTCTTATTGGGTCTAAAGGCCACAGATTACCCATAAACACCTACACCGTGAAGTCTGAGAGAGCGAGAGAGCCCAAAGCACAATAGTGCAGGAAAGTTTTGAGCTCTGTTTGGTTCAATTTCCTTCCCAGTGAAAGGAAAGGAAGATTAATGAAATATCCCCAAATCCATCCTGTTCCATTTCTATTAAATCAGCAGTGAAATGTGACCGTATGCACTGTGCAAGGAGGGAGAACTCGGATAGTGTTGCTGTGTTTAGCTAAAGAGGCCTGACCGGCTTTAGAGTGACGAGCGATGCCAGGTTCCAAAAATTCAATTGCTGTTGAATAACTTTACCTCTCAGGTTGCACGTTTGTCTTTGGGAAAATAACTTATTTAAGTGAGTACAAGTTTCTGACACACAGAGATAAGGAATTATTTTAACCTCTGCGTTTTGACTGCGAGTAAATGTATCCAATGCTCAACAAGAAATAAAATGAATGATGTGACCCAAGTTGTAAAGAAAACGATACACTACGTATAAAAAAGTGTTCTAAAGAGTTCTAAAGAATTTTATTTAAGAATTGTATTACTATTTATTCATTTATTCTGAGACGCCACAAAGTTGCGAAGATCTTTTATAAAGGTTCATCTTGCTTGTCCAAAGCCCACCTCTTAAGGCAAAACACATGTGGTCAGTTGCTGAAACACTGGCACCACACATCGCGGTTCAAACTTTTTGTCTATGGTCGAAAAAGTCAATCTGTCACTCTGTTTACCCAGAGCTGATAAATGTTGCCTTCTGCTATATTATATGAGAGCTGATTGAGACATAAGCATCATTTGGGGCACTTTTGCAGTGATCTCATGCTACCTGCCAGTTGTTCCTAATCCACATTCAATTTAGTCAACACAGTTATTCGAATGTAACACAATTTTGAAGATTAAGGATCTAATCTACTATGGGTGTTTGATGGTGCCAGGATTTTAACTCGCAACATTCACATCAGGCCGAAGACTTAACCAGTGGGAGTAGGGTAATAGCCTTTCAAAATCATCAAATCTCCACTAATTTCATTCATTTATTCATTCATTTTCAGTACCCACTTAATTCTATTTAATTCTAGGGTCACGCGGAATCTGATGCTCACCCGGCAACTCTAGGCAACCCTAGACAAGGCGCTAATCCATTATAGGGCGTACAGACACACAATCTCACACACACATTTACACACTAATAGACAATTTTAGAGACACCTATTAACCTATCATGCATGTCTTTGGAATATGAGAGGAAAACTGAGTATCCGGAGTCAACCTGCGCGAAGACGGGGAGAACTTGCACGCATAACTTTCCCGACTTGCCCCACCCACTAATTTTGATGAACAATAACCGCTATGCCAAATTGAGTTGAATTGGCAGGAAACCTCATTTTATCCAAATAATCTCTCAGAATGTCTTTTTGTATAATCATCTCTCTCTCTCTCTCTCTGTGTACAATTTATCTAGGTAGTTATGTAGATATGTGTGGATGTATAGGCAAAGTATTCTTCTGTGACATGACAATATGGACAATAGATTACATCTTGGATGAGATACCAGGTGATTGTAGGGCACCTTACAATAACATGGATGCACAAAGTAGAAAATCAACTTGCCTGTTTTCAGGAGGTTGGATAAAACCAGAGATCACAGAGTAAACCCACTCAGTGTAACATTCTAAAAAGACAGCAAGCCAAGGATAGTGACAAATCCAGGTCCCTATTGCAGTGTTGTGTCAATGCTAGCTGCTGTAGCGCCAAGCAGATTATCTGGCTAATTCTGAAGAGAATATTGAAGAAATTGCAGCAGGGTTTCACAGCAGTTTGACCTTCACAATTGCTTCATTTTTAATGTTTTCAGTGATCTGTTATGGAATATGTAAAACGATGAGTTTGTTACTGACTTGGAAATATTTTTGTATAAATAAACTGTAAGTCATTGTTTAAAAGTAAGTATAAAATTACAGTAATTACTTTAAGATGTCCTGATTCAGTAAGTCAGTAACTGTGCATGTAATAAGAGCGTCAAATCAGTTAACGTCAGATTTTTTAAAAATATATATATATACTTGTACAAACCTGATTCCAAAAAAAAGTTGGGATAAAGTACAAACTGTAAATAAATATGGAATAATGCAATAATTTACAAATGTCAAAAACCGATATTGTAATTACAATAAAACATAGACAACATATCACA
This sequence comes from Xyliphius kryptos, assembly GCA_025769995.1. Classification (NCBI taxonomy): domain Eukaryota; kingdom Metazoa; phylum Chordata; class Actinopteri; order Siluriformes; family Aspredinidae; genus Xyliphius; species Xyliphius kryptos. The sequence continues at coordinate 13,449,973 of JAOUQT010000042.1, read as the reverse complement.
TGTCGAAAATGAGACATTTTGAAATTTCATGCCAAATATTGGCTCATTTAAAATTTTGTGACAGCAACAGATCTTGAAAACGATGGGATGGGGCGATAAGAGGCTGGAAAAAGGTACACAAAAGTGACAGCTGGAGGACAAATTGGCAATAGGTCATTAAGATGACTAGTTCTAAAAAGAGCATCTTGGAGTGACAAATAGTGAAGCGATATCAGAAAGATAAAAGAGTTTGACAGTGTAAAATTGCAAAGAGTTTAGACATGTCATCATCTTCAGTTCATAATAACATTAAAAGAGAGAATCTGGAAGAAGCTCTGTACGGATAGGTCAAGGGCAGAAAACCATACTGGGTGCCCGCGATCTTCGGGTCCTTAGACGGCATTACATCACATACAGACATGCCTCTGAATTGGAAATCACAAAATGGGCTCAGGAATATTTCCAGAGAACAATATTGTAAACACAATTGACCGTGCCCTCCGCCGTTGCTAGCTAAATCACTATAATTTAAAATGATGCCATATCTAAACAAGATCCTGAAGCGCAGATGTCTTCTCTGGGCCAAGGCTTATTTATAATTGGACTGTGGCAAAGTTGAAAACTGTTCTTTATAAAAACACTGTGTCATTCAGACGAAAAAGGAGAAATACTGAGTTGTTATCAGCGCTCAGTTCAGAAGCCTGCCTCTTTGATGGTATGGGGTTGCATTAGTGCATGTGGCATGGGCAGCTTACACATCTGGATGGACACCATTAATGCAAAGGTATATCCAGGTTCTAGAGCAACATATTCTCCCATCCAGTCTCTTTCAGGGAAGACCTTGCATTATCCAACATGCCAAACCACATACTGCATAAATTACAGCATCATGGCTGCGCAGCCTGCAGTCCAGATAGAAAACATTTGGTGCATCATAAAACGGAACATAAAACGGACAAAAAAGACCTAAGACAGTTGAGCAACTAGATTCCTACATTAGACAATAATGGGTTAACATTCCTATCCCTCAACTTGAGCAACTTGTCTACTCAGTACCCAGACATTTACAGACTTATGAAAAGAGAAAAAGAGATGTCTCCCTGTGGTAAACATGGCCTCGTCCCAAATTTTTTTTTATATGTCTTGTGGTCTCAAAAATTTTTCTTTGTACCAACTTTTTTGGAATGGGGTTTGTATATTCATTGTTTATTTAAAGGCTACTTCATGACAGGAACACGATCACATCAATCACAAGGTTATATTCATGCAAAATGTTAGATACACCAGAACATAGTGCGTGAACCCATGCGGACACAGGTAGAAAGGACCACACACCAACTGGGGATCAAATTTAGGACCTTCTTGCTGGGAGGTAGCCATGCTACCCACTGCACCACCCCACAAGAAAATAAAGAATATGTTTCTGCAGGTCCAATGTAATGATTTTTTTTCCAAATGCCATAATTAACATTTTTTAATCCATAAACAAACGGCCACCACCGGCCTGCCAAAATTGGACATGCCTGCTTTTTACATAGGAAATATATAGTTATTTCCAAAAATTACATATCTTATCACATTTTTATTTCCATATAAGACCTTTAATTTTATTAACCGTAATGCTCCACGAATAAGTGTATTATTGATGGATAAGTGTTTAGATGTGTAAATGAATAGTTGGTGGTGAGATGGTCTAGGAAATATTCAGCCCCAGCCTTACCATTCTGTGTATTTTTATTACGGCTGTTAGTAATGATGTTATTTATGTTGGCAGTGTTATAATATTTTGTGTCAGTGGTGAAGTTCAGTGTTAGACGTGATGTTGGTGGTCATATTGGTTGCGTTGATGCTAGTGTGGTGTTAGAGGTAATGTTGGTTGTACTGAACATGTTAAAGGTAAAGTCTGTGAAAGTGGTGGTAGTGTTAAAACTAATGCTGGTGATATCGGTGGTGCCGCTAAGGGTTTTGGGCCCCATTAAACAATATCACCACCCCAGGATATTTTAGTACAAATACAAAATTTAGCATTAGAGAAAGATTTCTTCTGTATAAAGTAATCTAAGGCCCATATTTTAAAGTTAAAATGTACTTTTAAAAGGTACAATTATTGAATGTAACGTTAATTCAATAACAATGACTTATAATAGATAAACAATATCATCTTTAAAATTAGATAATCAAACAAATACAATAAGAGGCAGAAAACAGCCTCATAAAAAACATGGCTAATTAGTTGACTATCAATAAGTAATAACTGTATGTAAATCAATAACAGCTCATCCATCAACTGGGTTTAGTACATGATGGTGGGGATGTCCTTGTAAGAGGCAGTAGAAGGTATGGCCCAGCTCATTTACACTAAATAGCTGCTAAAAACTTTGCCTGCATTGATTAAATGTCGGCTGATTTAAGAGTGAAATGTTAACACTGACATATTCTGACGATATGAAAAAATTCATATTAGACACTGGGCTAAGCTAAGCAAGGCTAATCTTGACCACCGCTCGCAGACTAAAGCCTATTACTGTCTATTACTGACGTGGCATGGTTGTTGTCTGGCGACACTGGGTTGTATTTTGGAAAACTGGTGCTAGAGTGGGTGAGTTGTTGGTAATGTTGGTAGTAATAGTGGTTTTAGTGCAGGAATGTATAAAAGTCCGGCCCGGGGCTAAATCCGGCCCAAATCCGGCCCACAGCCTTCATCATAACATTAATCGCATACTGTTCACTGTTGTCAAAAATATACCTCTACAACAGACAAATTAGATACTAAAATCTAATAATCTACAATTAATCAGCCATTAATCCCTGTTCATATTTACAATCCAATCATGTGACAGGGCCAGTCTAGGCTCTTCTGTGTTCTGAATTGTGACGTGAAATAAAAAAGTATGTCATTTTCAATAAAGATTTCATAGAATTTTCATTTTATTTCATTTGCAATTAATGTTAATCATTTAAAGAATACCAGGCTGAATGGTCGACCCCCCACACATTTTTATCTCACCATATTTGGCCCTCTTTGCAAAATTTTTTTTACACGTGTTGGAGGTAATAATGTTGTTGGGAGAGGTGTAATATTGGTGATAATGTTTGGTAGTAGTGGTTAGAGTTAACGTTGGTAATGGTGGTAATATCTGTAAATGTTGATGGTACTGGTGAGCTAGAGGTAGAGTTGCTGGTAAATAATGGTGTTTGTGATAATAGGGTAGAGCAGGTGGTACATGGTTGTGCTCCATTCGACAAAATCCAGAGCAGCAGCAAATATGGGATGAAAAATAGTGATGATGCCAAAATAATACTCATATGAGGATTTGATTTATCCCAGCATAAATATGCCACATATTTCTGTTTCGTTTCTGTTAAAGGGATTGATCTGGTTCCGATCAGGATTAGGTGAGATCCACCTAGTTTCAAGTACTCACGTATCTCCGTCAACTGATATGAATCTGAGCGTTTTGAAGATTTCTGTTCGCTGCCTATCCTCCACTTTCCGTCCGGTCAGATGACACAGTGTACCGGTCGGTTCGCTCAGGATCACTGTACCTATGCGCTCAGACAGACTCTTCACCGTTTCGTCGTTGATGCAGTCCCCTATGGCGGAGTCCAGTCTCTCTGTCTCTGTCCCGTCTAAAGTCACAGCGCAACGGAGTGAGCCATAGGGATCTGGATGATCTGACGGTTCCGGGACTATCGGGACCGGGTCATAGCTGTCCACGCTGGTAAACTCAGTGCTGATGAGTGAATCCAGGCCGCTGTCGCACCAATCCTCGGCCAATTTATACGAACCTAAAGATCCGGAGCCATATTTCTGTCCAGCACCGAACCCAGCTTCCGGGCTCATTTTCCCATCATCACTTTTGAGATTTTGTGATAAATCTTGTTGAATCCACTCCATTTACAGACCGCGTTTATTAGAACCAGTGAATCTACCGAAGTTAGCCAGCTGTATACAAGCTAGCTAAATTTAACAACTAAACTTAGCTATCGCTCTTCATTTCGTTCTAAACATAATCCGTCTCAAATCATCTCCAGCTGGTCCTACAGCTCCACCCTGTATTTCCGGATCATTTTTCAACCCCCAAACCCGTATTTACACCCGAAGAAACCGACAGCTCGACTCCACTCAGTATTTTTCCAGAAAAGGCCACTTTAACTTCAGCTGGCTGCGTTTACTGTTTTTTCCCTAATCGTATTGAGGCAAGTCCTGCCTTCTCCGCCAACGATTGGCTGAAAGAGCCTCGCCTTCAACGGTGCTGTTGCCTTCAATACACTTGGCTTACGTCTACTTGCGTAAAAATAGCCAATCGCAGAAGAGGGGGAGCGTGACTTTACGTAATATAGGTGGGGAATATAATCAGACCGCTGCCAATGTAGGGGATTTCCTGGGAAATTCCCAAAGCCACCAATTATAAAATGAGCAGAGCCCGAGGATGGCACATGCGCACTAGTGCTGTGTGAAGCGTGATAGGCTGTTTTGTTTCTGGATTTTATTACAGTACATCCTGTACTACAAATAGAAAGCACGTAATAATCGTATCTATAGTAGGATTAGTAAGGTTTTGGGATATTTCATTAGTTTTTCCTAGGAAATACATACATAATAGACAATTATTCATGCTTATTTTTAATATGTTATAATAATTCATATAATAACATTTAATAATGTTTTTTTTTTTATTAGTTTGTATCCAGTTTGTATTCATTTAACCCCAGAATTATTGGATTTTAACACGTGTGAATTGTGGATTTTTTCAGTGTTTTTCCAAAGAATGTCAAATGCAAATGTTTTTTTTCCCCCAATATGCTTATGTTTGGCAATGTTGGAAGTAGTTGTGCTGCTTATGAAAAAGTAGAACAGATATTCTAACTACAGCTTTTTTCTGCTATGTGTTCCAGTTCAAGTGTTTGATTTTCATTCTACCAACCGTAGAACAAAAAGTATTGGCCAAAAGTAAAAAGTTGCTATGCAACTGCTCTCCAAAACCTTAAAAGCATTGCAGTTACAAACTATCGTCACCTTTGAAGTAGAAACGTGAAAATGGAAAACATTCTCATATTGTTATACTGTTTCAGACACATGTAAACATTCCCAGATACACCAGTACACTTTAAAAATGACGTACTTGAATGCATGTGCTAAGCTGAGTTTTTCAACCTTAAATGCTGCCATGATATTCACAATCGCACAGGCACTGATGTTCAGGCTTAGCACCGGACAATTTAGCATCTCCCATTCATCTAGCATGGATGTAGGCTTGTGGTTAAGGAACCAGCTTTGTGACCAGAAGGTC
>JAOUQT010000042.1:13423885-13439274 GCA_025769995.1 Xyliphius kryptos | reverse complement strand
AAGGTGAACCTATTAATGTGGCCAGTAATTGTATATTCTGAGGGAAACTACTCGTACTGAATTAATTTAGGGACATTCTCGTCTCTGCCATTCGTTGATCATATCCCCAACTGTAACTTGCGCCTACTGTCCTTAATGCACTGTGCAGACGGGAGACATGATCAGCCTGTGGTATTCTCCAGACTATCTTTGGTAAAGGCAAATCTAAATTAAACCCAAGCAGCGACTCGGCGCTAAAAGGTCACATATCCCAGTCTTCACAGTCAAAAGGTCAGAGGTCATGAGCAAAAAGGCTGCTTGGCATTTCACAACGATCATGGGTCACCGAGAAACTGGAAGATAAAGGTCGGGTGGGTCACGGAGCTATGATAAATGAAGTAAATCTCAGGCTTTGCTATGGGACTTGATCATTGTAGACCTTCACTGGTGAAACAGAGCAGGCTGGAAGAGAAATGTAAAGACAGGGTGAACTTTGGCTGGTTGAAGTCCACAGATATTTGGCTCACGTTACACATACATTATAAACGTGAGTCGTTGTGAAACTCCAGGAGCTTGCGGTATATTCTGTGCTGAACTGCACCAATATGAAGCTTCCAGAATTTACAAAATACGTAAGACAAGTTGTCCTAAATAATTGTCCTGGGTCTGGCCGTGGCCACATGATACTTCTTCATGTTTCGGCTTTACCCTGTCACCAGGGGTCGCCACAGCGAGTCCCTCGCATTACGATCTGGCAATGTATTACGCTGGATGCCCTTCCTGATGCAACCCTCACCTCTTGATATAACGTGCAAAATTTAATGATGAAGACTCAGAAAACCTACAGTCCACAAAGAGATAGTAAAACATTGGACACTCTTTTGCCTTCAGAACGTCCTTAATTCTACGTGGCATACTTTCAAAGATGGTATTCTGCATTCCGTGGTTGTAACGAGCAGTTTTTTGAGTTACAGTTGCCCTTGTATCATCTCGAACCTTTCTGCCCATTCTCCCCTGACCTCTCACATCAAAAAGGCATTTTCATCCACACAACCGCCACTCACTGGACATTTTCTGTTTTTTCTGACCATTTTTGTAACCCATAGAGATGGTTCTAGTTGATAATCCCAGCAGATGATCAGTTTCTAAAAAGCTCAGACCAGCCTGTCTGGTACCAACAACCATGCCACGTTCAAAGTCACTTAAATCACATTTCTACCCCATTCTGATGCTCGGTTTGCACTTCAGCAAGCTGTATTGACCACATCTACATGCCTACCTGCACGAAGTTGAAGCCATACGATTGGCTGATTAGATATTTGTGTTAAAAAGAAATTGAACAGGTGTACCTAATAAAGTGGCAAGCGAGTGTATTTTGCCATCGAGCCCTTAAACTATTTTTTGAAGCATGGAGGTGGTAGCATGATTAAATGTATTGCAAAATTAGTCCATGCATAAATTTTCTGCTGCTTAATCTACAAGGGGTCAGCCGGTTCCCACCAGGCATGTCTGCACGCAAGGGCAGGAACAAGCCTAGACAGTGTGCCAATCCATCATAAGGCGCACACACACACACACTTGCACATTTACACACTAAAAACTTTAGAGGCACCAATTAACCCAGCATGCATGTGTTTGGAATGCGGGAGGAAACCGGAGCACCAGTTCGAACACGGGGAGAACATGCAAACTCCTCACAGAAATGTCCCGAGTCCTTCTTGCTGTGAGGCAACGGCACCACGATTGCGTCACCGTGACGCGCTATTGCTAAACATTATCTGACCTGCACCAATAAGAGGTTACCGTAATATATCTAAAATCACAATATGTGCCATGATAAAATAGTGTGCCATGATGAAATAGTGTGCCATCTGATGGTTCTAAAGCATATTCAGATAAAGAGCTAAGAGAACACAGTCACAGTGGTTCCTGGGTATGGCCATGGCTACGTGCTGGAGCGCGCGCACACACACCCACCAGCAGGTGACAGTTCTAGCCTGTCAGCAGCATGACTGCGTAAAAAAAGCGCAGATGCATGATTTGATGTGCACTAATTAAAATGATTTCACGGCAAATTCAGCGTTAAATCCGCCACCTTTCCCCAGTTTAGCGCAGTATCCGTCGAGCGCACCGTGGACATACACGACCTTGGTCGCATGCTAACTCGATTTAGCCAGTTAGCTACAGCGTTGGTATACAGCCTATGCATTTTAATATCAGTTATAGATTGTAAGAGTTCAGTTTTATACAGTGATTCACCGATTAAAGCATGACGGAACATTAACGGACGACATTTCCCCCAGAAATACAGATTGATGGCAGATGAAGAAGACTCGTCTTGTTAGTTCCTCACCGGTGTCGGCGTGAAGCTTAGCGCTGTTCAGAGTGTTGATGAGCTCCCCAAGGCTTTTCTTATCGCCGTTCATCTTCCAGTTTCCACCGACGAAAAATTTGCGGCCAGTCATGATTGAAGAAATCACCAACTCGGGCTCAGTTACTGTTTTAGATAAGGTGACCAACGTGGGAGAGACAGACAGCGGCGTGACGCCAGTGCGGTGAGTTTATATAGAGTATGGCGCACGGTTCCGCCTACTGACCGCTCAATGGATAAAAACACGACGCCTCAAAAAAAAGTAATTACGGTACACTAAAATGAACTGGGGGGTCAGGAGCCAATGATTGTTCAGCATACACTGATATCATGTAGGAAATACAGTCGCTACTCCACAGATAGAGAGGGGAGAGAGAGACAGACAGACAGACAGACAGACCAGGAGGGGGGAGACAGACAGACAGACACCTGGGGAAATTTCGGTGTGGAGTTTCCATGTTCTCCTCGCGTTCATGTGTGTCCTACGATGCAGTGCTGCCCTGTCTATGATTGTTCCTGCCCTTGCGCCCAGAGTATACGGGTTGGCACCGGCCTTATAGCTAGAAGGACCCGCGTTCGATCTCCGTGAAGACGACGCGGGATATATCTCTGGGGTTTGCATGTTATACCCGTGTTCGCGCTTGGCATTCCTCCCACATCCCAAAGATATGTTAATCGGCCCAGTTTTTGTTCCTATAATAATAACAATAATAATAATAATAATACCTTGTTGAAATAATTTCTCTGAATTTAACCCATCCAAGGCTGAACACCTGGAGCTGCCCCATTGAGGCGCACGGGGAGCACTTGAGGGTTGGGTGCCTTGCTTAACGGATCTTGCCTCGAGTGGGGTTCGAACCAGCTTTTTTTGATCCCTGGCCCTTTACCCTATCCACCATGAAACGGCTGCAGCTTTTCATGCAACTAAGTTATTGAATTAGAATAGATAACATGAATAATGTGCGTTAGTTTAAACCCGTATACTGTTTTTGTGTGTTACTGTTCTGTTTAAAGCAGCTCCATCTAGCGTTAGATCTAAGAAGTACAATACAGTAGTTCATTCATTAGCTTCAGCTTTAATCAACACGGGGTCGGGGGCTATCCAGGGCCCAACCGGTAACTCTGGGCGCATGGACAGTCAAGCGCTATTTTTATGCTTAGATAGTTTTACATTAAGTTGTTTATGTGACACTGTTTTAAACCTTGTTGAAGCTGTGTTGTGGTAAAGCAACTTGACTTTCTGCGAAGGCTGAAGAAAGCTCATCTCCCACCTCCAATTCTCACCACCTTTCACAGAGGAACCACTGAGAGCATACTGATCAGGTGCATCACTGTCTGGTTTTGAACTGCACTGTGTCAGATTGCAAATGCCTGCAGCAGATAGTGAGGACAGGTGAGAAGATCATCGATGTGTCTCTCCCTTTAATCACAGGCATTTACAATATATGTTGCACCCATAGAGCATTTAGCATTCTTGGTGATCACACACTCTCTTCAATTTTCTGCTGTCTGTAAAAAATACACAGAAGCAATCTGGTCCTCATATCCAACCTCTGCAACGTTTAGTTCTCCCACAAGCATATGAATATGCATACACTCACCCACACACTTGTCTGGGAGGATATTGCATAGGAGAACATCCGCCACCTCATCAGGAGCATGCCTGGGCGTTGCAAAATCTTGAGAAATTTTCTTGAAGTTGAATCAAGACTGTAATGTGATTGTCTGCTCTTATTTTGAGTATGATTCCAAATCCATACCTCCATGGGATAATAATTTTGATTTACATTTTGATCATTCATGTCATTTTGTTCCTAATGCATTTCACTCTTTACTAAATAAAGACTTTCAACTGAAATATTTTATTGAGATCTAGGATGTGTTATATTAATCTCATTGAGAGTTACAGACATCGCTTTAATGCAGCGATTGGCTCAAAAAGTTTTGCAACAAAATATTAAATTAAGGGTACTATTACTTCTGTCCAGGCCTGTTTAATTAGTTTTTTTTTTTTAAATATTAAATCTTGGGTGAAAAGTGATGTCTGACTTGCATTTGTTCATTCTCAGAGATTTTTTATTACTACTGCCAAGATTCAAGTATTTTCAGTGACCATTGTGGGTTTTTCCTTCATTAACCAAGGGGTGCCAACAATTTTGTCCATGTGTGTACATAATGAAACTGTCCGAGCAGCAGTACAGTGGCCGCTTATATTCTAGATCAGATCCTTCATTACTCAATGCTTCGGCATTTTTATCATTGTGGTGGATAAATCCCAATTTGCTTATAAATTGGGAAAATATTTGTGCCAGTTTCCAACTTCAGTATTTTGCATCTTATGATAAAATCTTTTTAGAACAGATTGTGCCATTTAGCACTGGCTCTAAAAAAAACAACAAAAATTTTTTTTGAATTTTTCTTCAGTTCATACAATGTTACTGTTATCCGCTTTTGTCCTTGTCCATCAACCGTAAAAAAAACATCTGCTCCTTAGTTCACAAGTGGGTTATTCCTATTTTAGAACATTCAGTTGTATTGGCCATGTCCAGAGCTTGTGCAAAAAATCATATTTCTGTTTAAGCTTCAACCGTCTTGCTCGTATTTCATAGACAGCCTCCTGCTCTTCTTTTGGGCATCAATGTTTAATAAATGAAGACTTTCAATTGAGAAACAAAGCCAAAAAACCCTCTACGTACTGTTTAAACATTGTAACCGGTGTAGCGACCTGTTTGCTCCACTATAATTGGTGGTATATAGATTTAAACCTTTTAACAAATTTAAACACCAAGCAATAAAAGTAACTATCGCTTGTCTAAAAACAAATGTTTTTAGTATAAAGCAAATCCCTTTTAAATTGGTCTCACTCTTTAAAGTACTTTTGGTAAAAAGTTAAGAGAATACTAGTACCCATATTTAATGTAAGGGCTTCTTGAGAGTGTTCATCACCTCAACAGTGCTTCTACTCTTAGTTTACTGCTTTTTAAGCACTGTAAGTAAAAACAGGATCACACTTCATATAAAAAAAGAGGAAAATGACACCGTATAAACTTTTTTTTATACTACAGCATGTTGTAATCAAGCAACACAATGCAGATCCATAATTTTTATCTGCAACCCAAATTTATCCACTGAACACAGAATATCAGAAATGTAAATCAGCCTTGTAAAAAAAGGAACACGATAATGCAAAACATTTAAATAACTGTTCAAACGTTCAAATACGCAAATGAAAGCAAAACCAAAAAAAATAGTTTAAAAAAGAAGGAAATAAAAAAAGTGAAATATGTATGAGGATGTTACTGATGTTGTATGAAAGTGATTAAAATCAAATTTTAGAGCAAACTTAAATATCTATTCCTAAATAAATCACCAAGCGCAGGACAGATAAGACCGGACTAGTTAATAATAAAATGCAGAGCAGGTTGTATTTTACAAAATTATGTAAAAGCAACATTTCCAACAAAAAACCTGAATAAAGTTACAAATATGACTAACACCATACAAAAACTAAGTCTGTCATGTTGGTTTCACTAATTTAGGGCAGAACACACAGAGGGTAAAGTTAACAGACAGAAGATCAACATGTGGAGACCGAGAGAAACGTGTTGGAGATGTTAACGTAAGATCCTGCTGGTATAAAGGCAGTCCCACAGATGACAAGATGGACGTTTAAAAATTCAGTATTCAGTCTTTCTTCAGTAGATCCGACCCCGACTTCTATTTCCTCTGCCTCCGAAGCCCCGTCCACGGCCGCCACGGAATCCTCCTCTGTTCTCTATGAGAGACAAAAAATATCATAAGGTTAGAGGGGGGCATTTTTAAATTTCAGAAAAAGAATTTGCCCCTGAGACATCTAAGTGACTGAGCGAACACTCACTGATCAGACATCAGAAACAAAACTAAAATGTAAACAGGGTTACAGTGGTCTCAAGCCAATTCAAAATGAACACATAGTTCTTTTGAATGGCATGACACGGCTCAATCCATACAATTATAATCAATGAATGAATTTTTTTTCTGTCTTGCGTCACTCAGTTTCAGGTCTAAGGTCATAGAACTGCACGGTATTAAAAGTTTGTGTTGACAAAATATATCCTACATCTAAAGTTTGGCAGTATGGGGTGTGAGCATTTTCTTAAAATTTAATTAAAGCGATACGATTCAGACAAGAAACAATCTAAGAAAAGTCCTGATATGATTATGTAAATAATAGAGGCATAAAACAAAAATAATAAAGCATAGCTTTTGCCAGGATGGACACAAAATACTTTTTGTACAGCAATAATGAAGACAATATGCATGATCAACAGTAGGCTTATTGTAAAAGCATGAAGAATCTGTACTAACCATATGAGAAGGTCCCAATGGTGGCACTGTATTTCCCACTTGGAGGATTATAGATTTGTCGTGCATCTCTCCTGGGCAGTGGGGAAACTTTCTTTCCTGTGGTTGCTCCAGCTCCATCTTCACCGGATAAGCGCTTCTGACTACAAGACACGTATGATAGGACAACAAAGACGTCAAATCACAGGAAAGAGGAGCTGGTCCAAAATAAATAAAAAAAATACAATAAACACACACACACTCACCCAACAACAGCTACTGCTTCAGTCTTTTGTACGGGTTTCCAGGAAAGAGTCACTGTGCTTTTATATGAAGGTGGGTTGTGAAAGAGGTCCTTGATCAGGATGTTAATGTTGTTGGTAATTTTCAAAGCAACAACTTTAATTTTATTCTAAAACAGAAATAATAAAATGTGGTAAAGACCAAAAAATGTTACGCGTCAGTATATTTTCCATATGAGTGTGCAATACATGAATACATACAGGTGCTTGCATAAAATTAAAAATCACAAAAACTGATTTTAGTAATTCCACTCAAAAATTTAAACTTGTATATTATACAAAATTAAAGAGACCACTGCAAAATGATAAATTTCTCAGATTTTACTTTTTAGAGGTATAGGTTTCAGTAAAATAAACATTCTTCTTTTATTCTATAAACAAAATGACATGTCTCCAAAATCTCAAGCAAAATTGTATTTATTTGCAAAAAAAAAGGTCAAAATAACCAAAAAGCTGCAGTGCTTTCAGAGCTTAAATAATGCAAAGAAAACAAGTTCCTATTCATTTAGAAACAACAATACTGCTTTAACAGAAATATTTGGTGGAATAACCAAATGATTTATAATAATGATTTTTAAATCACAGCTTTTGTGCTTCTTGGCATGGTTTCCACATCTCTCACACTGAGTTTGGGTGACCTTATGCCACTCCGGGTGCAAAAATTTAAGCAGTTCAGCTTAGTTTGATGGCATGTGACTTTTTAATTGTCCTCTTGATTACATTCCAGAGGTTTTCAGTGGGGTTTAGGTCTGAAGATTGGGCTGGCCATGACAGGGTCTCGATCTGGGGGTCCTTCACATACACATTGAGTGGGTGAAAGACAATGTGGCTTGTACACCTCTTCAGTGTCTTAGAGTTGACCAGGTGTTGGGCAAAGTTGAAAATTGGACTCAGTCCTCTAAGGTCCAATCCATATTTTCTGTTGCAAACTTCAGCCTGGCTCTCCTTTGTTTCTCATCAATGAAAGTTTTTTTTTCTAGCGTTACATGACTTGAGCCCTGCCTCTAGGAGCCTATTGGGAACTGTTCATGACCATCCATCCTATTGATTACACAGGCAGTGAGTTTCAACAATCAGCGATGGTTTGGTTGTCATGCATCCCCAACTAAACACTGTACTAAGTACATGCTCCTACTTTCAGGTTTCGGAGATACTGAAATTGGGATTTTGGTTGTGAGTTATGATCAACATTAAAAGGAATTAACATTTGAAATTATTAGTCTGTGTGTGTAATAAAATATACTACAATATAGTTTCACTTTTTGTATGGAATTACTGAAATATTTTTTTCTCCATAGTTTTGTAATTCATGACAAGCACATTTTATATAATATATATAAAAATACACAGATCACAGAAAATTTAATATTTTATAAAAAAATTAACTTGACTGAAAATCACTGACCACCAAATGCTTAAAGTATTTAAAAAGAATAAAAGTCAACACAAACTAAAGCAGGAGCATAGACTCCTTGGTGCTGTAAGGTTAAGTTGGAACAAATGTTGATATTGCGCATAATATAGGGGTAAATCTCAGCTTGTAATTTTACGTAAAGTAAAAATTATAGTTTAACAGTCGCCCAGCAACGGTTTGGCACCCTGTCCAGGGTGTATCTGCCTGAGACCAGCTCCCCTGGCTATGCACTCCACCCTACGTCCCTTGTTGAGGATTAAGCAGAAGTTAACTAATTAATGTTTAATAGTCCAATATTTGATTAATTTAAATGTACATTCTTCAAGACTTGAACATTTCTTTACAAATCTAATGTACACTGCTCAATAAAATAAAGGGAACACAACCAACAAAATGTATCTCCAAGTCAACCACACATTTGTGAAATCAACCTGTCCAGTTAGAAAGCAACACTGTAAATCAATTTCACTTGCTGTTGTGCAAATGGAACAGACAACAGGTTGAAATGAGAGGCACTTAGCAAGACAACCCCATAAAGGAGTGTTTCAGCAGGTGGTGACCACAGAGCTTTTCTCTGTTCTCATGCTTTCTGGCTGATGTTTTGGTCACTTTTGGGCATTTTGTCAGTTCTCTCACCATAGAGGGAGCATGAAGCGGTGTCTACAACCCACTGAAGTTGCTCAGGTAGAGCAGCTTATTCAGGATGGCACATCAATGCCAGCTGTGGCAAGATGGTTTGCCGTGTCTTTCAGCGCAGTGTCCAGAGCATGGAGCAGATACCAGGAAACAGGCCAGTACATCAGGAGACATGGAGGGGGCCTTATGAGAGAACATCCGCCGCCTCATCAGGAGCATGCCCAGGTGTTATAGGGAGGTCATACAGGCACGTGGAGGCCACACACACTACTGAGCCACATTTTAACTTGTCTTGAGGAATTTCCATTGAAGTTGAATCAACCTTTCATTTGATTTTCCACTTTGATTTTGAGTATGATTCCAAATCCAGACCTCGATGGGATAATAATTTTGATTTACATTTTGATCACTTTTATGTTCATTTGTTCTGAACGCATTTCACTATCTACTAAGATTTTTAACTGAAATATTTTATTCTTTGAGATCTAGTATGTGTTATTTTAGTGTTCCCATAATTTTTTTGAGCAGTGTACAATAAAAAAAACTAATGGATGAATTTTAAAGGACAGTTTTTGATTTAAGTTTGCTACATATTACTATTAAAGGTATGATGATGGTGATGTGGTGATAATAATAAAGAAATTGTAATGTATTTTGTGTATTTTAAAGATTTAATGACAAATGTTTTTGTATCACAGGTACATAATTTAAATCAAATCACAATTTACGGATACACATCATACATTCATAGTGGACCTTACTATTTTATCATCTCTTAAGCTATTATTAACTCAGTATCTTATCTTGTTATTTTACTATATTACTGTCAGCGCCCTATTTTATTTAATTTTATTTATAGTCAGTTTATCTCTATCACTAATATATAGTAATTGCTTTAATATTATTGACACTGAGTAATGCTTCCAGCTGTTGTTTGGGAGGAAAAAATGTGATAATTATCAATACTGGAGAAAGTTTGCAGGGTGGTTCCATGTCCTAATGCCTGTGTGTTAGTGGAACAGGGCAGATGGAATTAAGGATAATTTTCACTGTTATATGACAAGGATAGTTAATGGTTACAATTAGCAGCACCTTACTCTCTAAATACTGCAGGCCACAAAAATGATTATTCCGAATACATTCATGTTCGTCAGCTCATGTTTGGTTGACATGGTTGGTAAATGACTGATTTTAAATCATTAAAGGCTGTAATTGTATTATTTAAATTGCTCAGGGTTCCAAACCATGTTAAGCTTTTTATTTAAATAAGCAAAAATTCGGAGTAAACATTTTTAAATCTACAAACATTGACAATTACATTGCATCAACCATCTCTGACCTAGTTTACTGATAATATAACTGTAGTTTTACATGGAATCATCTTGTGTTGATAATCTCTAATTACACAGGCAGGTATTTTAGCTTACAGCAACAGAAACTCATAACAGTTTTAGTGGATCTGATACAGTAATGAGGGACAATTTGTTTTTAATTGTAAGGGCTTCAACTACATCCATTGTCATTCAAAAAAGTTCTAATGAGGAAAGACAAAACCTCTATGTTGCTTCCTTCTGTTCGTATGCTTCTTTGGTACAGCAGAGTTCTCTGGAGGGCAACAGGTGCCCTGTGCACTAGCCTCTGCTTTGTAGGGAGGATTCTGGGTTAAATGAAAAAGTAGATGTGAGGAAGAGAAAGCAGAGTGGATAAAGCTGTGCAGAAAGTTTAATCTGCATAAATAAGGAAGCCAGAAAAGGTGCTGTATTTGTTGTTGTTGCCCCCATGAGCTTTTCCACCATCTAGCTTGATGTAGACTTCATCCCCAGGCTCCAAGTGGAGCACGGCGCTGTTACTGGCATAGTCGTAGTTTTGATCCGCATCTTGTGCAATGGCACTTGCACGCACCTGTGTAGGAAATTCAGAACGCTATTAATCTCATTTATTTACCACTCCAACCAACTACGGTGACCTTGGGTAATAATCTTAATCTGCAGCTACACATCCATAATAAGCAATTGTATAAAAAATAGCAACACCATTACGGCAACATTCTTACCCTTAGCTACACGTCACTCA
Source organism: Xyliphius kryptos (assembly GCA_025769995.1). Lineage (NCBI taxonomy): Eukaryota > Metazoa > Chordata > Actinopteri > Siluriformes > Aspredinidae > Xyliphius > Xyliphius kryptos. Next base: position 13,428,176 of record JAOUQT010000042.1, on the reverse strand, counting down.
TAACAAACCCACTTTTAGTAGGACCTGAGTTACCAATACGTCATAGTTGCATTTTACCATTAGCATGACTGCTTCCTTGAGTTAGACTTCAGCTATTAGCAAAACTTTAAGTATTAATAAATTTTAATAAGAATTCAAATCCAGTTTATTTAGCAAAGTGTTACATACACAAGCAACTTGGTTCCAGTTGATTGTGTCTCTCTAGTACAATTTAAAAGCTGTACAATATACAAAGCCAACAAAAAGATGCACTGTGGATTGTAGTGCAACAGCAATGAAGTGTAACATTTAGGTAATGATTTTGTATGTACAGTTTAGAGTTGATTAGCCATAAATGAGTGTGTTAGCACGGGGGGGGGGGGGGGGGGGGGGGTACACATTTGCTACATCCAAGCAATTTCTATTATCAGCAACTCACTCTAATCTCCACTCTAACAATACATCTGTAATTAGCAATACCTATAACATAAGCAGCTCCTCATACAGCAGCATCTACATATTTATCTCCACCATCATCTTTGTTATTTGCGATATCTCTAATAACGGCAGGTAATTTATAATTAACATTTCCTTTATTAAAATCAAACTTAATTATCAGCAAAATCTCCAACACTTCCATCACCAGCAATACCTCTACTTGCAAAAACACTTTCACACCTTCACAGACACACCTTTGCTATAAGCATCACTTTCATATGCAACAGGAGCAAATTCTTAATTATCAGCAAAATATTCAATAAGCGCATCTTCATTGTCAGCATAAACCTCACTATGGGCTTCACCTGTAGTGTTTCTTTGACTTTTCATTTAGTATTTGGTAATTGTGTTTTTTTATTTTTTTAATTGTGTTTTTTTTGTACATTTGGTACTTAAGAAGCTTCATCTCTTTGTTTCTACAATGATTTTTTTTTATTTCCACTATTTAAGATGTTAGTTTATCTGAATCTCTGTGTCTTTCAGTGATTTTATTTTTTTTTTTTTTTTACTGTGGTCTCTATAGAACCAACACAAAACATATAGAACTGTACGGCAGCGGTGCTGGGGGGAAACAGGCCGCGCCAATGGCGATGTTCATTAGAACGAATTACTGCACCTGATGTAGCTCCGCAGAATGAATGTATGCAGCCTTTAACTTTTGTCGTGAGGAAAGAGATCCATGGGACAACAGGAATGGGCTGTATTTACAGACAGTATTTTAAAAATACCCTTTAAACCTACAGCTGTTGATGTTACAGCTTATAAAGGTTGCACACATTTATTAGGTGGCGCCGTGTCAGGTACATTAATTACTCTAATGAACATCGCTGTTGGCTCTGCCTTTCCTACCCCAGCGCCACTACAACATATCAGACAATGTAGCTCATCTGATGTCGTGTTAATCAACATCTAGTCCTTTCACTGCTCACTGGACGATGCCTACATTATACTGGCATGCTACTCTTAGTCCAGCAGTAACACTAAGGTGTTGAAAATTCTCTCTACAACATAAGATGCTTGGTGTTTGTCCTCTCTATAGGGATTGGTGCACAGGCAGAGTGGAGGGCGCTTGCCTATAGTGATTGGCGCATGGGTAGAAAGGAAGGGAAAGATGCATGGTGGTTGGTGTATAGTGATTGGCGCGTGGGTAGATGGGAGGGGAAGATGCGCAACGCTTGGCGTATAGTGATTGGCGCACAGGTAGAGGGTAGGGGAAGATGCAAGGTGGCTAACATGAAGCTAATGTTGTAAGTTGCAGGTCAACAGCAAAGAGGACATCTGACTAAATGTGTCATATCTCGCAACACCCTTTTGCCTTTCAAAAACTTTAATGAAGACAGAATTAAAGAAAGTCATCTTTTCAAATAAACAAATCAGTAAGTAACTTCAATAAAACATGCCTGTAAAAATGCTCACCAACTGGGGGTAGAACAAGTAACGTGTAGTTAGTAATATATAGCAGAACTGTTGTGAATGATCTACTTACTCCAGTGCAATACACACTAACACACCACATCATAAGTTATTTTGTAGAGAACACTCGTAAATCCATAAACATAGACGATTACATTGCTCCAACTAATCCTGATCTACATTTCTGATAATATTTCTGTATTTTATCCGGGCGTAACATGTTCTAAACCAATCAAACTTTCACGCTATTTCTTTTAAGAGTCAGGTGCAGATTGCTTTTTCAAGGTGTAGCTACCTGGATTCAATGCACTGGTCCAAAGCTATTCCATTTTACTTTAAATCAAGACCACACCATATAATATTTTCTGAGCAAATGCAGTTATATTAAATAGCCTTCTGTGAACCTGTGTTGACAATTCACTGTCGAAATAGCTTTTTTTTTATCTCTCTAATTCTATTTATTGTCATTCATAAAATGTTACAATGAGCAAATAAAAGACCTCTATATGTGATGTGGCTGAAGACTTTTTTTTTTCAGCTATGCAGTTCCTGTCAGAGGTGTGCATAGCGTTTTTGTGGTGAATTGGTTCAGGTGCAGCTGTGATTTGCTAAACCTGCAGATGCACCTAAAGCCAATAAGCAGTCCCAGCATCATGCTGTTTAAAGGCTCTTTGTTTTGAAGGGCGGAGGCTGGGATATTGCCTCTCTACCCATGAGCGCGATTGATGCAACTCCCACTTCATGGCTGGTGCTTCGATTAGGCTCTGTTAGTATTGTACAGTCTGTATTAGTCGACATCTGATCCATTATAACTGCATACATAATGGCTGGCTGACCTTAATCCAGCAGTACTGCTGGGTCTGATCTAATTCCAGTGTACCCACCACCGAAGTACTACTTGGTCATCTAGGTATGCTGACCATTAAGAACATTTTTAAAGCACTAACAAAAATGCAGAGAAACAGAAAGACTACAGACATGAAAGTAAATTTATGCGGCAATGGGGACTTGTATATTATAAAGTGGCCAAAGACTGTAGAATAAGGAAATGTAAGCCTTAAATCATTTTGTATTTGGTGTTACCAAATAAAGGTCATGTCAGGAAACTTCAACTGAAAAGCTTGCGGTATTTCTGATTATGAGCTTTAGTTATCATTTGTCAATTATTGCTCAGGATATTTTATCAATGTATTTATTAAGTGATTGTGTTAAAAGGAATTGTTATTTTTATTGCAAGTTTGTAAATTGTGTTTGGTTTACTAGAATACATTATTAGGTCCTACAAATATTATGTTAATCTTTAAATCAGTTCAAGCTCTTTCACATTAAATACTGTCCAATATCTAAAAAAAGTTTTTAGTGTACCATCAAACTGTGACAAATCAATTCATATTTGGCACCATAATTAATCCGCTGTATTGGTCAGAATGTTCATATGGATAACTAAGCTTTCTCATTATCATAATTTATTTAAGATAAATCTACATCTACACAGGGTATCGGTGGCTGTCTCTTCTCACCTGGTTGTTTTTGCACAGGTCAGCCCACATGCTGGTCCCGTCTCCCCCCCGCATCAGCACGTGGTAGGTAAAGAAATAGATCCCCCGAATAGAGCAGGTAAACTTCCCCGTTGTCGGATCGTAGTGATTGCCCAAATTTGTAACCACGTCGTCAAACTTCAGCAGCTCGTAGCCTTCATGCTGCTTTTTAAGCCCCGCGTAAAAGGCGATTTTGGGGATGGTGCTGTAGGTGGCTGCGCTGATTGCTCCCGCAGCGTTGGGCCCCGGTGGTCCCGGTAAACCGGGGCGTCCTGGCTCTCCGCGTTCCCCGGGCGGACCGGCGGGTCCGGGGGGACCTGGCTCTCCTGGAAGGCCGCGGGGTCCCATCTTCCCGGGGCGACCCGGCTCTCCTTTCGGTCCCTGGATGAAGGTGGGCAGCGACTGGACGAGGTCGTTGTCGCGCGCGCTGGTGTCGGCCGCCGCGGCGGTGCTGCTCGGGGACTTGGTGCCATACGTATCGCAAACCATCCTGCAAGTTCCGAGCATCTCGTAGTGAGCGGACGTGCCGGCGGAGTTGACCAGCACCGGGATCAGCACCACCAACAGCAGCACCATCACCACCCCGAGCCCCCCCGCTGCGATCAGCCGTTTCCTGCCGACCAGCCGTGCCAGCGCCGCCGGACGCTCCTCTTGTCTGCTTTTGGGCGAAATCTTGCTGGTTATTGGGGGGCAGCCTTAAGAAAAAAATAGTTTTGAGTTAAGCTTTCCAAAGCCCCTACACCGGCTTGCTTTCTTATTCGAAACTTTTTGGATGTTTGATGATGTGGCGCGCACTGTGTGAGGAGGTACCCCGCCGCCTCTCTATCTCGCTCCAGCTGTCTGCACTTTCAGAAGCATTCCCT
>JAOUQT010000042.1:13340432-13351352 GCA_025769995.1 Xyliphius kryptos | reverse complement strand
ACTTGTATGTGTCAGAGCACCCAGAGGAAACCAATTCGTCCCACTCAGGGATCAAACCCGGGTCCTCCTTGCTGTGCTTATATTACTGTAATGTCTAGCATCATAGCACTGTTTGTAACTCTTTAGTCCAGCTGACCAGGAGATTCATGAAATAATTTACTGTAGTATCATTTATATTCACGCGGATGAAAATTCACGCATGTTGCACTTAAATAGGTCTGGCTCTTTTTTTGGCCGAATTCTGCTGGTTAGACAGACAGCGACAGAAAGAAAGAGAGAGAGAGAGAGACAGACAGAGGGAGACTGTTTCTTTGCATTCGAGTAACAGAGAAATCTACTGGGTCGGTACCCACGGCTCTGCGGCAACTCTGGCTGCAAGGGCGGGAACAACCCTAGACGGAGCGTCATTCCATCATAGGGCACACAAAACCACACACATTCACACTCACGCCATTTTAGAGACACCAGTTAATCTAACACACAACTTTGGAACGTGCGTAGAAATCGGAGCAGCCTGAGAAAACCCTTGCAAACACTGGCTGAACATGCACATGAACTCCACACAGAAAACTCCGTCTTGCTGTGAGACGACAAAACTACTCACTGTGCCACCGTGCCACCCCGAAATGTACATTTGTTTCCATATTTCAAATATCTTGCTAAATATCAACTCCAGTATACAAAACTATTGTAGGTTTATATTTCTGTCGTGCCCTGTGCCACCCTGCAAGAGCTTTGGCCATCCCATGTAAAAATGTCTGGCTATGGCACTGGACTGCATGGTTGTATAATAATTCTGCTGGTGCCAAATAAAACCTGAGCAAAACCATGTGATTTCTCAGTATACGCTCAAGGGTTCCTGTGTGATTTGTGTCCAATTGTCAAATCAACAAAAAGCTATTTTTATTGACCTGGTCAACCATTATTACCCTACTGGGTGTGGTCAGTTCCAGGATATACTGTAGTCTACAATGAATGAAGTGTAAAATGTAAATGCTAAATGTGTGTAAATGCTAATGAAATACTATGACTGTCGGAGCAAACGCATTTAAAGCCCATTAAAAACATCGTCAGAACAACAAGGTAGTTGTGTGCGGAACAGTCGCGTGTTTAGGATACGATTGCAGGTCTCAGATCACCCATCAACAGAGAACACAATACAGCATCACAATTCTCACCGAAACCAGAATCATAGTGCTGAGGAATGGGGAGCATCACTGAAAAACCTGCATCATTGATTGGACAAATGTTTTACACCGGATGCCCTTACTGACGTAACCCTCACCATTTACCTGGGCTTGGAACTGGCACTAGAAATGAACTGGCTTGTTTAAAAAACTCAGCAGTTTCTGAAATATTGCCAGTTCATCTATAGCACGAGACGTTGGTCGTTCCAAGTCTGTGATTTCTAGAATACTGCATCCCCCCAGAAAGGTTTCTTGCGTTTGTCACTCAATCAGCCAGCAATTTTCATGACAATGCCCGCTGTCACACGGCAAAACAGGTAGAGCAGTTCCTTAAAACTGAATACATTAAAACAACGAAACGGTCAGAGCCGACCTAAATCACACCAGAGCAGTGTGAGAGACTAGTGATGTCCTGTGGCTGCAGATGTGCTGAAGTCATTGACTTCATGAAGTGTTCATGAATTGTTCTCTAGTTTTAACCTCCAGTGTATAATCTATTCCAGATCGTAAAAGGACAAGATTCGCTAGATTTCAGCAATATTTCCCACTTGAAGGAGGCAGGATTGAACAAGCTTCTTATCATTCGTTGTGAAATGTAACTGGGAATCAAAAAACAACATCTGGATTTTTTTTTTTAAGTCATTCCTTGAATGTGAGCGATCCAAGAGCCAAGTACAACTCACCATCACTCTCTCAATGAAGTCTGTTAGGATCAGCATGCTGCTAAAAGCAACAAGCCTTGAACAATGCTGTGAACAAGCTGTCAAGTGCGGAGTGCTTATATGGAGTGGTAAGAAAAGATTGTGGGCGGCACAGTGGATAGTACTGTGGCCTCACAGCAAGATGATCCCGGGTTCAAGCCCGGAGTGGGGCGACTCGGGAAATTTCTGGGTGGAGTTTGCATGTTCCCCCAGTGTTCATGCGGGTTTTCTCCGGGTACTCCGGTTTCCTCCGGCATTCCAATTGTTGATTATCGCCATCTTCAGCATCAATGTCCATTTTAATGACAGGAACAAGGTTATACTCATACACACGTTTCACCTCTCATACACAAGTCATATGTATTACACAAGTCAATGACAATTTAGCATTTCCAATCTAACTAGCGTGCATGTCTTTGGACTGTGGGAGGTAAGCAGAGTAACTGGAGTAAACCGGCAAACACAGGGAGAACATGCAAACTCTAAACAGAAGTTTCTTATTTCTGTGAGGCCACAGCACTATTCTATACACCACCTTGCCCACCCCAGTAGAAAAAGCAAACAAGATACAGGTGTACACAATTAACAAAACCAGATACGTCATAATTCGGCATTGGGAACAGTTGGGAAATAGACGAGTTCTCGTTCTTTGTGGGCACCTTGTCAAGACAGTGAGTACTGTTGGTGTCATGATGACCTATGGAGGTGGTGCTTGGTACTGCAGGTGCTAACTAACAAGAACTGGTTATTGTTTTGGAAATAAAACTATTCATACTTTATTAATCCCCATAGACAAATCATTCTCTGCATTTAATCCATATAGGTTTCATTGGAACACCCAGAGCAGCGTACTGCCCATCTTTTGAGGCGCATGGGGTGCATTTGGTTGTTTGAGTGCCTAGAGTGGGGCTTGAAACAGCGATATTTTGGTCCCCAGCCATATCCATTGGGCCACGGCTGCCCAAAACAGTCAATTCCATCATCATTATCTCATCAATTCTCTCTCAGATTATAAGGTAACAATCTCAGCTTGCTTTTTGACGGAATATTTACAAAGCACTATGCATCTGCTCACATCCGAGGCTCTACTAATAATGTCTACTAATAATTTTCTTTATTTAACATCTCTCATTGCTGCACTGATACCCCATTTCCCTTCCAATACGGTGCTCCGGTATTTATCGATACAGATTACTGATACCGATTACATTAATACAACAGGTATCAATAAATATAGCATTCCACACTTATTTAAATGTTTAATAAGGACAGTGTTCAGTATCACATATGAGATATAAAAGGCTTTAAACCACAGTATTTACTGGTTAAGTAACTACACATTTGAAAGGTTTTAGGGCCATAAAAAAAATAAATACCCACAATTTGATAAATTGGCTCATTTGAAATTTCGTGACAGCAACACATCTCAAAAAAGTTGGGACAAGGCAATGTTTACCACTGTGAGACATCCTCTTTATTTACAACAGTCTGTAAACATATGGGGACTGAGGAGACAAGTTGCGAGATGCATGTTAACCCATTCTTGTCTACTGTAGGATTCTAGTTGCTCAAACGTCTTAGGTCTTTTTTGTTGCATCTTCCATTTTATGATGTGCCAAATGTTTTCTATCTAGACTGCAGGCTGTCTAGTTCAATAACCAGACCCCTTTTCTACGCAGCCATGATGCTGTAATTGATGTAAAACGAGCCTTGGCCCAGAGATGACGTCTGCGCTTCTGGATCTTTTTAGATACTTATTTAAACTATAGAGTTTAGCTGGCAACGGCAGACGGCACGGCAAATTGTGATCTCAGGTAAAGTTCTCTAGAAATATTCCTGAGCCCCTTTTGTAATTTACAATAGAGAAGCATGCCTGTATGTAATGCAGTGCCGTCTAAGGGCACGAATATCACAGACACCCAGCATGGTTTTCCGCCCTTGACTCTTACGCACAGAGGTTCTCTAAATATTTTGATGATATACACTGTAGATGATATGTTCTAACTATTTGTAATTTTACACTGTCAAACTCCATTCTGATATCGCTCCACTATTTGTCACAAAGAATTAGTGGGATTAGTGATCCTCTTCCCATCTTTACTTCTGAGAGCCGCTGCCACTCCAAGATCTTCTTTTTATACCCAGTCATGTTAATGACCTATTGACAATTGACCTAATGATTTGCAATGTGGTTTAAGTTTTTCCAGCCTCTTATTGCCCTTTCCCAACTTTTTTGGGATGTGTTGCTGTCACAAAATAATAAATTAACCAATATTTGGCATGAAATTTTTAAATGTCTCACCTTCGACATGTCATATGTTGTCTATGTTCTGTTGTGAATACAATAACAGTTTTTGAGATTTGTTTTTATTTACAAATTGTACTTTGTCCCAACTTTTTTGGAATCAAGTTTGTCTAGTATTCAAAAAGGTTGTTTGTGTAACAACTGAAGTATGTCAAAGAAGCAGTAAATACCGGTCTGTGTTCCATCCCAGTGAGCAGAGAAGCCTTTAAAAGTGACAGAGAAATCAGTGCGGAATTTAATCCACAGTCTGTTACTATGCGAGAGCACTAATGGTGGACCCTCGGTTGAGCAGTATCGACCAATTAAAGGTGATGTTTCATAGCCTCCATCTCTGCAAGAATTTAAGGAGAGCATTAATAAAGAAACATACACTTACTAGCCACTTTATTAGGTACACCTTGCTAGTAAAAGTTTGGACCCCCTTTTGCCTTTATAACTGACTTAATTTTTTTAACAGAGAAGGCGTTCTGCATTCCTTGGTTTTAACAAGTGGTTATTTGAGTTAATGTTGCCTTTCTATTATCTTATACTAGTCTGCTCATTCTCGTCTGACCTATCACATAAACAAAGCATTTTTTCCACACAACTGTATATTTGTATATGTATCATTGTATATGTTCTCTTTTTTTAGACCATTCTCTGTAAACCCTAGAGATGATTGTGTGTGAAAATCCCAGAATATCAGCAGTTTCTGAAATCAACATCCTTCCTATGTTTAAATTCACTTAAATCACCTTTTGTCCTCATTTTGATGCTCTTTTTGCACTTAAGCAAGTTGTCTTGACCACCTCTACATGTCTAAATGCATTGATTTGCAATTGGATGATTAGATATTTAGGTTAACAAGCAATTGAACAGGTGTACCTAATAAAGACACCAATGAGTGTATAATAGATACAGTGCTTTTTAAAAAGGGTTCTCACCTGATTTCTACATAGTCAAGGACACAGCTGGTGCCACCTTCCAGGGAAAAATCGGTGAAGTTTAACATGATCTGATTGTTGATCTCAACTATTATTTTGTAGATGCACTCGCGGCTGTTAGGGTAGTTATTAGGGTAGTTGGGTGAGGTGAACACTCCAGATGGAGCTGTGAACACTGCACTGCAGTCTGTGGAAAATGAAAAATAGCAGTTCATATCTAATGTCCTTTAACTGCTTTATTCTGCATTATTATTTATTATTATTAATAATAATAATAATAATAATAATAGTGTATTCTACCTGTGCTGGCATTAATTGCAACATAATTGGCAGCAAATCCTTCAGTTGCCATGCTGGAGTCTGTGACAAACAAGACAGTCATGAGATTGTCAGTGCTGGTCAGTGAAGGAGGAACGGACTGTCCGCAGTACCTAAGAAAATAGTGTGCAAATGTGTTAATTCATACAGTGTTAATAAAATAGGAATGCATTGTGTTTTTTTTACATCTCTGCGCTTGCTATTGACCTTTTAGTGCTCTTACCTCCCCAAAAGATGTCCAGTCTGAACTGTACCATTGTCATATATCTCAACATAATCAAAATCACAGTTTGTGTGATACTCCAGGTTGAAGGAGGTAAAAGACAGCCGGATAATGTTTCCAGGTGCTACAGCAATATGCCAGGTGCAGTTGGCCCCGTGAGGGTAATTAGTGGGATGACCAGGACTAGTAAAGCTACCTGTAGGAGCTGTGAGAGTGTCTCCACACCCTATTAATAGAAGGAGGTAGATTAATATTAAGATTACTTACTGTATATTCCAAAACAACATCAACCTTTATCCTTCAACTCTATCCATATATTGCAATGCCACAATAATACATTACCTTCCATAACAGATGCATATTCTGCACTGAAGCCATGGTTGCTGACCGAAGCATCAGTACTAAATTCTATATACATCTGTTTCTGTGTGGACTGCAACATACTGGGAACCTGGTTTCCACAATACCGACCAATCAACGGAGAGCTGGATGTAGAGCCATCTCTTATCTAAGAAAGAACAGTTGATGGTATTTGCATGTATGACGTTTTATCTTTGTATAATATGAATCTATAAATATATTGCTTTGTAAAATATAAGCAGGCAATGAGATATGGGCAATTATTGCTTTGTAAAACTATATGAGGAAAAAGAGATGTACCTCGACATAGTCATAAAAGCAGCCTGAACCACCCTCAACATCAAATGTAAGGAAGTTGAGCATGACAACATAGCCAGTGGGCTGACTTATGACCCACACACACTTCTTGTTATGAGGGTAGGAATCAGGATGAAGGGGTGTGCGAATCTGCCCTGTGCCTGAAAGAGTACCACCACAGTCTGCAAGAGACAAATATCAAATCAAATGACACATTGTGTTCAAAGGGCACAAACATTTTTTTAAAGGTATCATCTGCTAACATCAAACAATTCTCAGTTTATACTTTTCATAGTCTCAGTAGAATAAAAACTAGTCTTACTTAGATCGTATATAGCCCTAAAGCCAGCACGGCTGACCGAACTGTCGGATTTGAAGCGAATCCAAAGGGCATTAGCAGATGACAAAATGGGGGCAGGCAGTGTAGTACCACAGTACTTTCCAAAAATTGGGGCTGTTTCATCTGGCCCATCACGCACCTGAGACAATAAATATTATTCTAAAGCATCATCACTTATTTCTTATAGCTTCCCAAGCAGTCTCATGCTTTATATTTTTCCCCAATCTCTCACATGACCACACAAAAGCAAAAAATACCTCCACATAATCAAATTCACAGCCACTGTGATGTTCCAGATCCATGTGCGTGAAGTTTAAGGTGACCTGCTCACTTCGAGGCAGCCGGATTAGGTAAATACACTGTCTATTATGTGCATAGTTATTCGGCCAGTTGGGAGAGATGATAATGCCTTGGCTTTCTGTGTATGTGCCTCCACATCCTGGGTCAGCTACAATACAAAACAGAAATTGTATAATCAAGGTAAGACAACAGCTTTCTGCTATAATTAGATCATATTAAGATTGAGAAACCTGCTATCTTAAGATAATAAATAAACATGAAGGAATACAGTAATACATGCACAAACAATTAATTCAAATTACGTTCTTCATGAACTTTGAAATATATTCTGGAGATCTTTTAAAATTGACCAGTCATAAAATATTTTATATCTACTTTATTAGGCAATAAACTAAACTAAATGTGGGGTTTACAACTGAACCCATATTTGCTTTGGTATAATTTAACACCAATTAAACTGTAACTACACATTCCCATAATGCCATATAACATCATGAGGAAAGGAGATGTTGTATGTGCCTTTCCAAATGGTGGTTTTACAGTCCCATAATCGTAGTGTTGGCATTAGTCTTTCAAATATGTCTGCCAATACTCACTTGGAGAGGTGGTGTATGTAATATGGAAGCCCTGGTCACTAATGACAAAATCAGAATGGAAGTGGATCCAGGCAGCAGGGCCTGTGGTCTGCAGTGGTGCTGGAGAACCACTGCTACAGTATCGGTTTAGAAGCGGGTCCTGAGGGAGCAGCCCATCTCTGACCTAAAGCATTAGACAGAGTAAATCAATATGTAGGCCCCAAAAAAGTCAATGATTCAAGGACAAAGACATGACGACCAGGCATTGAATATTCAGTAGTTGACCTACTTCAAGATAATCATAATTGCAGTCAGGATGGTGCTCAAGACTGAGTGTTCCAAAAGCAAATGTAATGATCAGCCCAGGACCCACATCGATTGTCCAGTAGCAGTCACGGTTTGGTGGGTAGTTGCCTGGGTAGCCAGGGGATTTGATGTCACCATAGGTATTTGTCAAATGGCCACCACACACTGGGTAAAAAAAATAATAATACAAGTTAAAATAATAACAATAAGAGCTTCTTTACAAGACAGGCAAGAAAAAAGAACTACAATATTAGAATAATTTGCCATTTAAAGGTTTAAAAACATGGGTAAAAAAACATTTAGACACAATAAAATGTACAAGGGTCTGTGGTTATATTGTTGCTGTGGGGGTAATTTAAAAAGGTTACCCCGGTTACATTAAGACTTCTATTAGCTGACTCCCAAGTAACTGCTGTGCATGTTCGGGTGTTACCTCATTTCTTTGTTTGAGTATCTGTTGTGTGTTATTTATACTTCTCTGTACTTATGTCAGTGCATGTTGGATCCTCTATAGAGTATTAATAAATACTTGTTTCCTTTGCTTATGTAACTCCTTCTGTGTATTTACATTTTCCACCACAGTGTGTATCTGATAAATCATGTAATGCATGTAAATACGTGTAACACAATGGTGACAATATTTATTGAAGACCTTGTGCAAAATATGTGGAAAATGTTTTGTCAAGATTGAAGAAGTGTGTATGAATGGGGGAAGTGTATAAGTGATGGAAAAAACATCATGCAGGTGAACTGATTCTAAAGAGAGATGGTAAATTACATGGCAAATCATTTGCAAACCATCAGTCTGCTCTGTCTATGTAGTAATTCTCAACAGCGGCACATTCATGGCTCACGTCTCATCCTAATACTTTATTAATGAGGGATTACTAAAAGAAACAAGTGCACTGAAAAGCAGGGAGATTATCCCAGAAAACTGATAAAGGCTAAATCAATGGCTATTTCATGACAGGAACAAATCGACATCAATCGCAAAGTTATATTCATACACAAGGCCATGTAGCTGATAGACATCTTAAAAATAAGGAAGTAAACTAAAGAACCCAGATGAAACCCATGCTGACACGACCCCGGTTTGACAGGACCCCGGTTTGTCCCACCCAGGGATTGAACTCCTTCTTGCTGCAAGGCGACAGCACTACCCACTACGCCAGCATGCGAACCAGATGTAAGTGTCTTTTATGAAAGTTGTAATTATAATACATTCTATGGCTAGAGTGTGTATATTTTTTGACTCAACATTATAATTGCTGTGTTACAATAAGGCATAAATGTGGTTGAAATATTGCTCAATGTAATGCAAAGCTGAACACACAACAGCCAATACCTGGTGCTTGGGACTGCCAGGCCACGGTAAAGCCACCCTTGTTGATTGTGTGATCAGAACGGAACCAGAAATACAGTGAGTTATGGGAACTAAAGAGCTCAGCTGGGGCACTGGTGCCACAGTATTTTCCAAGCATGTAGGCAGAGGCACTCTCTCCGTCATGAATCTGTAGGAAGTCAAAGCTGCATGTGGCGCTGGGCTCCAGGTCAAAAAAAGGGAATGTGATCCGAAGAATCTGGTAGGAATTAACAAAGGCATATTATAGGAATTTCACAAGAATTTTATTAGATTTATAAAAAAAAGTTCTACGATGTACAGCCCTAATTCCAAAAAAAGTTGGGATACTGTGTAAAATGTAAATAAATACAGAATGCAGTGATTTGCAAATCTCATTAAACCAAATTTTATTTACAAAAGAAAATAGAATACAACCGTGGGTGTTCTTTTAGTGTTTTACAGTGTAACAAGCTTTTTTTTAGAGTTAGGGTTGTACATTTATTTAGTTTTAGAGACTGTTACTGACCTTGTCAGCCTCAGTTCTGATTACCCAGGCACAACTGACCATATGGTCATACTGGTCATGACCAGGAGTGTTAGGATAACTAAATGTACCAGATGGACCCTCCAGGACTCCCCCACACTCTGAACCACACATAAACACATGTCAAATGCTAGCAATAGAGTACAGTGTAATGCAAACATACAAGTGAATTGCACACCTTGCTGTGGAGTCTGACACTGTGGTCCTGTCCACTGTGATGTGCAGGTACAAGTGTAGCCGTTAATGCCATCAGTGCAAGTGCCTCCATTTTGGCAAGGGTTACTTGCACACTCATTAACATTCTGGTCACAATTCCGGCCTGTCCATCCTGGGTCACAGTGGCAGACATATCCAGTGGCTGTGTTCTAGGAATACAGTGAAATTGATGTTGGTCATTATTACTTCTAAACGATATGGATAAGACTTGTCAAAGAATATATAACACCCTAAAGTATTAAAAAAGAAATTAAACATATAAAAAATTATATATTAAAATATATCGTATATATCTGAAACCTCGCACTGGCCGTTGACACATGGGTTACTGGTGCCACAGGTATCAATGACTTGAGTACAGCCAGCAGGACCAAAGCCATTCCCCACATAGCCAGGAGGACAGGTGCATGCAGGGATATTGCTGCCTGAAGAACAGTAGAACACTTAACTGGAACTCTAAACTCGAATGTTATTAGTGATAAAATAATAACATGTTTATAAAACAAAACATTGTATTTCTATTTATTAGCAATCTCTCTCTGCTAAGCACTAGAATGTATAGGTAAAAGATTTACTCTTCAGTATGCAGTTCTGAGGCAATAATGCACTTACACTGTAAATCGTAATGGATTTATCCCCTGGTACGTGATAATGGTCATGTGCTACTGTGCCTATTGTAAAATGTTAAAAGTGTGTGCAAGATACCTGGAACAGAGGTACATGTGGCCAGAGGATAACATCCACCATTGTTAGTTGAGCATATGTCAGACTGAGTGCAAGTCTTCCCATCTCCCTCATAACCTAGACAAAGAGAAATTGAGACCTGTGCATTGTATTAATGAATCCATTGTATAATGTAAAATCCCAGTTACATATACAAACTAAACTGAATATATTATTACTGATGGTATGCATATTGTTATTTTGGTTATCCTGTAGATTTGAATTTGAATACAATCCCGACTGAATGTTGAGCCTGTGGT
>JAOUQT010000042.1:13320794-13334478 GCA_025769995.1 Xyliphius kryptos | reverse complement strand
TGTTTTTTCCCATAAATGAATACTAAGTGGCCATTTGAATGATGTTCATTTATTCATTTTCTATACCTGCTTAATTCTAGTAAGGGTAACCAATTAACCTAACACATGGCTTTGGACTGTGGGAGATAACCGGAACACCTGGAGAAAACCCACAGGAGAATAGTCAAACATTAAAAATTCCCCTACACAGAAAAGACCAAGTAAGAACCAAACGTTAATCAGGAAACCAGGACCCTCTTGCTATATGCAGCAGCACAACTCATTGCACCACTGTGCCACACCTCGAATGACACTGTAAAGGACCAGTGAGTCTTATCAGCCAACAGATTAAAAAATATTTATATTTTGCTGTCAGAAACAGGTTTCTAATTGCAAACAGTCAGATAGGGCAGCCATTGTCCAGTGGAAAAGATAAAGGGCTTGGGACCAATAAGGTTGCCGGTTTTATCGCCAACATTCACAGCTGACGTGCCATTGAGCAAAGCACCAATTGCTCCTCATGCTCCTTAATAGAAGGGGCTGCACACTGCTCTGGGGATCTGTTTATGCCAACTGCACTGTGCCTGTGACCAGCTAATCCTATAAATAACTTAAATAATCTTTTGGTCAACCCATATAAGGATGAGACATTATAAATTAACAATCATGTAATTTTTTTAATGTTTGCTAAAGCAGGCAAAATCAATCATATTCTCTATGCCCTAAAAGGAAAAGTGGGACGAATGCATATAAATAGCCCACCCTGTATGTGTCCATATAAATGGCCCACCTGTAGAATATATGGCCACTCATAGAGGACATTATGACAAATATTATGACCTAAAGCTCAAAATGATATCCCACCCTCACAGATGAGAAAGCGCTGAATTTAATTCATTGGTTTAAAAGATGTCAGCATGACAAATGCCTGTGACAGTTTGAGTTCTCCACAGACTGGCATCTTTGTTTCCTAGGTGGCAGCATTCAAAAATGCTGCATTGTACAGAGAGCTCCTTACTCCAGAGAGTGGTGTGACAGATGACAAGATGGGAAAGGATTGCTCTTGGATTCCTGAAAATCTGCAATATATAAACAGATACTCACTCTATAGTGACTGGCCTAGCTGTTATGACAGTGGAGCAGCTAAGGAAGTTATTGCTGGATCCTGATTCTCAGGCTCTGTGGAAGGTTGAATCTGAGAGCCAAACATTGCTCTCAGAGCTGAAGAGTACCAAAGAAAAAGGGAAAGACACATGGCTTGATTAGGTTCTTTGGGTTAAAAAAGCTTTTTAATAATATAAAAAATTAAAAGTCAGATGAGTAAAGTTCTAAAAAGCTTTAGCAGGATATAACAATACAGCTGTATAATTATAATAATAACAACAACATAAATAATAATAATACATTCAACTTATATAGCACCTTTCAGGGTACCCAAGGAGTGGGATGGACTGTCACAATGTCTAGTCTTAATTGTTATGTGTTATTTTAATTTGCTAATTGTCCTCCCCTATGTTTTCTTTTCTATATTCTTTCCTTTAGATAAGGGTATGCCGGCCTTAACTATATTATACTGAGAGTGTGCATCTACCTACATTTTAATTTTTTGGCAAGTGTCTCTCTCCGGCTTTCACACACTTTGTTGAGGAATTCGTCAACTTGCTTCAGTGAGAGTGAGTTGTGCAGGGTTTCCAGAGGGTATATAGATGGCACCATAGAACTGCCTTCAAATCCTGTATCACACAAAATAGACACATTTAAAAAAATATGTTATTCTTATTTGGTAGTGCACTGGTATGCTCCAAAATGTCTCAATACTGAAGTATCCTGGACAGGTTTCTGGTTCATTGCAGGACAGACACACTGTAAGGTGTGAAGTGACAGAAATACTCAATGCACTGCCATGCCACATTCAACACCTTGCATAATAAATCACTGTGAGCCTTACAGCAACTAAATAACCACATAGCTCTGTGCACTGACAAACCGCTGTAATGAGTAATGCCCCAGTTTAACAGAGCTGAAATGGCTATAACTCTAAACAGTTCCCACAATGCTCTGTTACTGTACATAATTTGGTTTGTAAAAATAGTTCTGAATACTTTAAATAATTAATTGATTCTTTTGTGCATTGGAAGCATATTGAAGGTGAGGAAAGTCACAGAATATTTAATTATGGACCAAGAGTAAGTTAGGGTATGTTAAAGTATAAACACATTGGATATATTAAGGACAATTCCATCATTACTGCTCCTCTCAAAAGCATCTTCGCTTGACAAATCGTCTACAGCTGAGAGAATCTGATACGTCAGAACACACAGTCTTGATTAATGCACACAGAAAGCTAGACAATCGAGATGTGAGTGGAAAATAGATGTAAGAAACAAGACCAGATTTATGTGAAAGAGAGTAAGAAAGAGGGAAAGTAATGGATTAGGAAGGTAACATTATTTCTACAAAAAAAGAGAAAAAAACAAAAAGGTTCAAATTTGCTTTAAAACATTCAAAACAGTCTTAAATACTCAATTAATATGCATGAATTTAAGTACAGTGTTTGGTGTAGTCCATTGTAGTGGCTTTTAAATGTGGCCAGTCTAAGGCACACCGGTGCAATAATCATGCAGTGTACAAGTATATTTGATATGCTACACTAGCGGAAGGATTATCTCAGCAAAGGAGAAGTGCTCACTAATACAGATTTACATAAATATGTGAACAATACTTAAGAGAAAATGCCACATACAGTGCATCCCAAGTATTCACAGAACTTCACATTTTCCACATTTTGTTACGTTACTGCCTTATTACAAAATTGATTAAATTAATTATTTCCCTTCAAAATTGCACACAAATTGAAGCACCTTTGAAAGCGAAAGTGATATATTTGCCATTATGCTTGCACACAGCATAATTGGTTCCCTGCATGAAACCCACCCCTGCAGTGAAACACACACTTGTGCCTGGAGGGCAACCGGCCGTAGCATGACTTGTCTGTGTCAGGAAACAAACTTGGGACCTTCCCTTCGCTTTTGTTGCAATTACAGCTTCAAGTCAATCTGAGTATGAAGCTACATATTTTTTGGCAGTTTTTCCCATTCTAATCTGCAGGGCCTATCAAGCTCCATTAAGTTTGCTCAGTGGTCATCATTTTCAACCATGAGATTCTCAACAGCTTTCGAAGGCACTTGTTCACAAAAGCATGAGTACATCTTTCTTTAGTGTCCAGGCTTCACATCCATATGTGGCTACTGGCCAGACTAAGGCCTTCAGCAGTGAAAGCAATGTTATCATGCTACCTGATTTCATGTCATGCATCTTGCTCGATTACTGTGTATTCTGTAATCATTAAATGTTGCATCATGTGAAGGCTCATGAGCTATACTCATGGTATTTAGGGTTCAGCTGAGAATGTGTATATTACATTATCTGTAGATATACAGCTAAAACAGATTATAGATCAGTTTTAGCACTAAAACCACAGATAAGGCATTTCAATCTTGTTCTGCTAAACCATGAACTGCATATAATTTTGGACTGTATAAAAGTAGAACACAGTATACTGGTTTACATGTAAAATTGCACTGCTACTAAACATTGCAATGGTGCAAGAAGCATGACATGACCTTATTTGTTTCTGAGACTCAGAGTGCATGCAAGGATAGGGATGCAGCAGGAAAATGACTGGTTGAGTGGGTGGCGTGCTGCCTGAAATCAGAAACGGAGGGCGTAGGAGCAGCAATAGCGTTGAGTGAGCACAGGATGAGCTGTGAAACAACTCCGTAATCGTAGCAGACGCTGAGTGTAAAGATAAAAGTAGAAATACAGTAAAGCGGGAAGAGAGAGAACATTATTACAGAAAAGGTAAGATATCGTACAGAAATTATTATTAGATCGGGAAAAGGGGTTTTGTGGAGGTTTCAGAATGTTCCTCTCTTTTCTCTACAAATGTGGCAAGGACAGAATCTACTGAGGAGAAGCAGAAGGAACATTGACAGGACATGGATGAGAAAGATATACAGCATACAACATCATTTGCCTGACAGCTTTGTAGCTCCTCACTGAGTCAGCACGCAGGACAAATTACCAACTACAGCTGAGCATTTCCAAACTAAAAGTAGAGGCACTGCAGCCCTACAGCTACTAATTCACACATCAAAGATAAAAAAAAACAACACACAGTATAATTAAAACCACAACCCATAATTTTGGACTGAATGGGGTGTTAAGACTGATGGGAACACTGCTCATTTCATCACTGTACTTCAGTGCACAATATTGATATTGCCTTTAAATATCTTCTAAATTAGGGTGTGGGGTAATTAGCATAACTGTGTTATCTTTACACAGTGTTCATGCTGACAGAAGACATGACCAATAAAATAAAATGGACATTGCTTCACTGAGCACACTTTAAATGAACAATAATCCTAATTAAATTACAGTACTAAACTAAATCATGTAAAACATCTTAATCTTTCTTGCACATACATAATGATCTCTGTCTTCTTCTTCATCTTTCGCCACAGCGAGTTCCTCGCACTAGAATCTGGCACATGTTTTACGCCGGATGCCCTTCCCTTTTGGGCTTAGGACCGGACAATTTAACTTCTCCAATTTACCTAAAATGCATGTCTTTGGCCTGTGGGAGGAAACCGGAGCACGCGGAGAAAACCCACACGAACACGGGGAGAACAAGCAAACTCCACACAGAAATTCCCAGGTCGCCCCACCAGGGGATCGAACCCAGGTCCTCTTGCTGTGAGGCCACAGCACTATCCACTGCGCCAATGTTCTCTGTCTGATCTTCCAATATTGAAGTATTAGTACCCTAGACTGTGAGCTGAGACACAGGACAGATTTGTTACCCTTAGGCTGATTGAATACTTTTCTGTTTATTTATTTATTTTATAAATGCGCCACATCAAATTTATTGAGAATCTGACTTTTGCTATTTCCATAAACTCTTTGAACCGGTGTAATTCAGTATTGTAGTCTCTCAGTAACTCAGTCTCTACAGGACCAGGTCGGAAGAGAAACCAAATTATTTTCACATTTAATTAATATAGGTATAGGGAAATACCTCAATGCATTTAACACATCCGGAGACACACACAAATACCCGAAGCAGTGTGCAGACTCAAACCGGTGACTTTTTGGTGTCAAACTCACTTCTTTTAGCAAAAGGCCATGGCTGCCCCAAAAAAATAATAATGCTAAAACAAATGCTATTTTATAAGTATTTTGTTATTAAATATTACACAAAGTGTTTGTAAGGAAAGCATCATATAACATAGCTGAAGATTTTGTAGCCAAAAAACCATGATAAAGTGTGCTACAGAAGCAATTACCATACATTTCCAGAAAAAACAGTATGGCCACACTGTTGTCCATAATGAATCTGCCACCAAGGCACAAAATACTGCTTTTTCATTATACTCCTGCCTGAATTCTTTCAACAGCAAAGATCATGTAAGTCACCATGTCTGAGTACAGTGCATTTTAGAAAAAGCTGTGAATACAGACCGTGATTTAATTATCAGCCTAGGTAATGTATACTAATTCACACCTATTCAGTATTGTGCTAAATGACAGTTACATTCATTCATTTTCTTTACCCGCTTAATCCTAGTTTCAGGGTCACAGTTGCTGGTTCCCACCCGGCAACTCTGTGCGCAAGTACAGGAACAACCTTAGACAGGGTGCCAATCCATCATCGGGCACAGACACACACACACACACTAACAGGCAATTTAGAGACACCAATTTACCTATCATGCACGTCTTTAGTATGCATGGATTTAGCTTAACAAATAACACTAAATACATAACACTGAAAATATATAAGATATATGCAAGAAGAAGCATGCACTTATCAAATAAAAACCAAATGTATAGTATACAGAAAAAAAAGAAAGAAAGACTAGGTGAGTATGGGATGAAACAGGCCCAAACATGTGATGATGATGATAAATACAAATATAATAGGTGAGAATGGTTGTGATGTGAAATAATGGAAAAAAACACAAAAAACTGCACAACAAAATGTCAACAGATTACTAAGTGTGATGCAGAAATGAGCCACAGGTTGCATGCATGGATGGTTCTAAACACATGGACTCCAAACAACATTCATACCATTAGTTGGGTGCCTGGCATATGACACAGAAAACCTCTTTACAGCTGGCATTGAGAGCAGCTCTGAGGAAATAAAAGAAGCATTATCACTCTGGTGCAATCGGACCTATAAACTGTGATCTTAGGAACAAAAACACCTGGCAGTTGACATATGTTTACTAATAAAATACCCCCAAATTGGTGACTTTTGGCAGAAGGCAACATATGCCAGCCTCAGGTACAAACCTGATTTTATAAAAGTTGGGACAAAGAACAAACTGTAAATAAACACAGAATGCAATAATTTACAAATCTCAAAAACAGAAAGTGTATTCCCAATAGAACATAGACAACATATCAAATGTTGAAAGTAAGACATTTCGAAATTTAATGCCAAAAACTGGCTCATTTGAAATTTTTCGTGAATGCAACACAATCTCAAAAAGGTTAAGGGCAGGGCAATAAGAGGCTGGAAAAGTTAAAGATACAAACAACTGTAACTCATTACGTCAACTAGCAATAGGTAATTAACATGACTGGATATAAAGAGCATCTTGGAATGGCAGCGGCTCTCAGAAGTAAAGATGGGAAGAGAATCACCAAACCCCTTTAATTCTGCACCGACATATATTGGAGGAATATCAGAAAAAAGTTTGACAAATTGCAACAACTTTGAACATATCTACAGTGCATAATATCATCAAAAGATTCAGAGAATCTGGAAGAATCTTTGGGCATAATGGTCAAGGTGGGTGCCTGTGATTTTCAGCCCTTAGACGGCACTGCATCACATAAAAGCATGCTTCTGTATCGAAAATCACAAAATGGGTTTAGAAAACATTATCTGTGAACACAATTCATCGTGCCATCCGCAGTTGCCATCCAAAACTCTATAGTACAACAAAGAAGACATGTTGAAACAAAATCCAGAAGCGCTGACATCTTCTCTGGGTCAAGGCTCATTTAAAATGGACTGTGGCAAAGTGGAAAACTCTTCAGACGATTCAAAATTTGAGGTTCTTTATGGAAATCAGGGACGCTGTGTCATACAGACTAAAGAGGAAAAGGACAACCCAAGTTTTTATCAGCACTCAGTTCAGAAGCCTGCATAACTGATGGTATGGGGTTGCATTAGTGCATGTGGCATGGGCAGCTTACACATATGGAAAAACATCATCAATGCTGTAAGGTATATCCAGGTTCTAAAGCAACATATGCTCCTATACAGACAAGACACGACAAAAAAAAAACCTCAAATTGAGCAACTTGTCTCCTCAGTCCCCAGACGTTTACAGAAAAGGGGATATCTCACAATGGTAAACATTGCCTTGTCCCAACATTTTTGAGATGTGTTGTCTTAAAATTGAAAATCACCTAATTTTCCTCTTTAGATGATACATTTTCTTAGTTTAAATATTTGATACATTATCTATGTGAAAGCAGAAGATGCAGGGGACAGAGTGAGGTGGAAAAGACTGACACGCTGTGGCAACCCCTGATAAAAGGGAGAGGGCGAACGAAGAAGAAGAAGATCTATGTTCTATTCTGAATAAAATATGATTTTTGAAACTTCCACATAATTGCATTCTGTTTTTATTTACAATTATTTGGAATCTGGTTGGTACAAACATTGAAGGGATTCCATTTATTTTGTAACATGTTTCCAGGTAAAGAATGTATAGAATGTATCTACAAGCCTATCTGAGAATAAAATCAGAATTTGATCATAGTCTTCATGATTTTACCTGTTTTAATTGCTCACTGAGATCCTCGTTTCCAACTTTTACACGGCCTACACCTGAAGTGTTAAAATAGATGTCTTTATTGTTTCCCGGTGTAAAAGTAAGATGACCATCCTTTGAGATCATACGCGGCCTGCAGGGACAGTCATCATATGAGCCTTAAGTAATATTGCATTAAATACATGTTAAAAAGGATGTATTCTTCAATGTAATGTTTATGATTTTATATCTGTGTACCTTACTTAGTTAAAAATACAATGATTACTGAACTGGCAGTAAAAAGATCAGAGTGAGACTAGAATTAATTCTATTTAAACAGCACACGTAGAATTTAGAGATACTGAATTGATAAGTCTAATCAGAGATCGATGTGCAATTACAATCTCTGGTATTTAAGTAACCCCGTCTACTTACTGGGCATCGCTGATGTCTCTCTTGCTCCGGCTGAGGGGATGTTTACCCTTCTCACACTGCAACCCACAAATCAACAGGAGAACAATTAAGGGCCAGGACAGGCTAAATGTCCAAGCCATGCTGAGAGAGAATGTTTCACGACACTCTTCAGGCACAATACTGCAGGTGAATCTAAAATGCCACTTAATGGGACAAACTCAGACTTTGAACTTTGTCCCAAACTGGTCCTTTGAGATAATCACACTCTCTAATAAACTGGACAAAATCATTTGAGGAAGACAGGTTGGACCCATATAGCATGACCATTTACTGCATCATTGCCAATCATGTGATTTTCAGAGATCAGTAACCACAGTTAAGGTGCTGAACTTACCAGCTCTATAGTGCAAAACAAGAAAATTGTCTTCTTTTAGTTCATTTTCAGTAGAATAGTAATATTATTAAGCAGTTATTTATGAATTTAAATGATTTTTTAAAACAATGGAGAAAGACAACAGTAAAATACATAAATGTTTATTTAATAATTTACAAACTTATACCATGAAATAAAAAATATATTTTTCAAATGTCATCACTGAAACTTCCCACAGTTCCAGTGAACCTTTAAAAAGTCATAATACACTGCCACATAACAGATTTGTTGGTCATGACACCATGAGACTGATGAGTTTGGCCACTACATGAACATTTAGACTGTTTCCCAGAACCCGATACTGCTGCTTAATGAAAATGTTTGACGGAAAGCCTGAAAAAGAAGAAATGAAATAGTAAAACCTCAATGATGTGTCTGATGTAAACATTATTGGATTAGCAGAGACACATTTTTATAATGCACTGCGTCACACTTCCCATGTATGTATTTATCCATAAAGGCAAAGTACACTGGCTGGACAAAAAAAAGTCTCCACCTTAATTTAACTTAGCAAACCGGTACCAGCCTCCTATTGGATAATTACTGCATGGGCGATTATTTTTCAGCTTGCAACAAGTTATTTAACCCCAACTGGCGCAGTAAGTTGCTTCTCATGTCTTAAACAACCATGTCGAAAGACACATCCCATGGTGGTGGACACTATGTTAGTCTGTTTGAGAAGGGTTTAATCATTGGCATGCATCAAGTAGAGAAAACTAAAATTTACTAAAATTGAGTTAAAAACTGCCCAATGCATCATTAAAAACTTGAAAGAATAGAGGAGACCCATTGTCTTAGAGGAGAAAATGTGGCTGCAACAGAATAACTCGGGTCTATGTTTAATAGTGACCGTAAGAGTTTTTCTCACACAGACAATGCGAAGGGAACTCAAGGGATTGGAACCGAACAGCTGTGTAGCCTTAGAAAAAGTCTAAAGGCGGTCCAACAAGATACTAGTGTGTGCAACTGTTTTTTGGTGGCAACATTTTTTTTGGCAAGGAAGTGTATATACAATAAAAGTGTGTGCATAAAATGCATTCTGAGGCATATAGTCATAAAATAAATGATCACAGGCAAATGTATGCAGTTATATTAAAAAAGCTGATTATCAGAAAGCACAAAATTGGACTTGAAATATGGTGGATGGACGTTATCAGAAAAAGCATGCATTAAAAGAAAAATAATAACGTAGTTAGTAATTAAATACTGTAAATAAAACCGTAGTAAAATGTAAAGAGCAATTCCTATTTCACAGACATCAAGAAACCATTTAAAGAGTGTTCAAACATACATAGAGATTGCACTTGAGATAACTGAATGGCACTAAAATATACGATGAAGGTAAACTGCAGCATTTAGAAAGGTTTGTTTTGAATCTTAGTCTGGATGTAGGAACTCACTTCTACACTTTACTCTAACTTACAGAAGTGTTGTGGGAAGCCCATAAGGTTGGCTATTTCTCTGGGAGTAAAGTATCTGAGCTTCAGTCGAGAAAACTGATTCAGCTTCTCCTGATCAGACAGCACATCAAGTGACTTAAAGACGCTCTCCATGTCCACATCTGTGCACGACTGCAGAACAGAGCCAGTTCCCTCTACGTAGTGCCCATATCTGTAGAACAAATACATTATATACAGTATATTTAATCCACTAGGCAGTGGTCAGACACAAACTTAAAAGGGTTTAGAGAATGCATCATTACCCTTTAGTGAAACAGACCGATCTCCTAGAGTTTGGATTCACTATGTCCATAAGCAAGGCGTATCTGAGCAGGATCTTTGGAGGAAGCAAATAACTTTCTATGTCTGTTATTCGTTCTTTCTCTTCTAGAAAACACTGTAGCCTCTTAACTGTCTCTTCATTGTCCTGACTCCTCTTCCTCTCCAACTCCTGAGCAGTCTCCATCTTATAGATTATAGCCCCCTCATCTCTCAGGTCATTAACTTTACTAAAATGATTGTTAGGGATCATGAGTCTGTCTGTGGCAGAGCTGGATTCTGCCCTCGGAAAGCCCTCTAGAATCTGGAGTTCAGTTTAACAAAAAATTAGGTGAAATTGCAACTCTTTAGCGGAGCAGCCTTATGCCGTATTACGCAGTGTTTCTGTGCATATGTTTACCTCTGCTGTGTTTTCAAAGGAGAAGGAATCAGGTGGAGCTCTGGCAATAAGAAAATAGCGCAGCCTTGAGTTTGGTATTCCTATCTGTGAAATATAACATATTAAGTAACTGCAGAATTAGAGTTATTTTTAGTTTCTGCAACTGAATGTTAATATATGTTACAGCAAGTGTTTTGCACGTATTTTCAGCAAGAGCAGTTAAAAGATTGCATTAAAGTTTTCTACAAACTAATAAAGTGAATATGATACATTTTTGCCACTATGTTTTGCACACAGCGTAATTGGTCCTCTGCATTTAACCCATCCGTGCAGTGAAACACACAAATACACACACACACAGGTGAAGTATGCACACGTGCCTGGAGCAGTGAGCAGCCAGTACAGCGCTCAGGGAGCAACTGGGGGTTAGATGCCTTGCCCAAGGGCACTTCAGCCATGATCGAACCAGGGACCTTCCAGACGCAGGGCTGGTTTCTTAACCACAAGCCTACGACTGCCCCATGTGCGTTAGCCAACTCAAAAAATACAAATTCTTTCTTTAGCAAGGGATTCACTTTGTACTGCAAATGATGAAGTCTTTATTTTTATCAGCATGCTTTGTTTTTAAGAGACATTGCTGGACATATTGTCTTCACCACATTCGTTATCATCATTTAATTGTTTATCTTTTGTTACATGGCATTCTACAGGCATTATTTATATATAGCACTTTGGTATAACTAGCAGTAACGGGTCTGTCAGACAGCAGACTCACCACACCACTGTATAATGTGGATAAATATGGTAATTCGAGATCATACTGCTGTGCACTTTTGTTTGAGGTGTGCTTTGAAGTACGCTGTTTGACTGAAAGTTTTATTTTTCCACATGCATTATTACCAATCTCTTAAATATATAACCACCCCTTTTCCGTTTTATAAAACTCTTTTTTTATAAAGAAGGGGGTGGCAAAGTGGCACAGTGTATAGTGTAGTTGCCTCAAAGCAAGATGAGCATTTTCTGTGTGAAGTTTGCATGTTCTCCCAGTGTTCTCGTGGATTTACTCCGCATACCTCCGATACACTGCACAGCGTACCCTCACCGGAAACCAATGGCCATCGATGTTGAAGAAGACGTTAAGCAATCAATATACAAACGACCTTTATAAAGAACGTCTTCACAGAGTGCAGAGGTGAGGAGATCTGGGACAATCAGTGTTCAACTCACATGCTGACGTTCATACCTACATACATACATACATACATAATCCTGGTCCTGATCACAGGACGTACAGGGTACCACCAAGCAAAGCAAATTCAGTTACAAAGCAGACACAGGTCTCTCTCACAATCTAAGGGCACTTTAGTTAGGTCAGTTAGCTTAATGTTCACACAGAAGGGACTTGGGAACGTCATGCTGTATTGTGATCCTACCCAGTGTGCCAATTGTTTTTCAGGTTATGCCATACGTGTTTGGTGTGTACAAAATCAGGGAATAACAACTTCTCTTTCAGTCTGTTTGTTCATGGAGCTCACTTTGTGCCCAGGAGCAGTATCATGCTGGAATGGGTTTGGGTTAGTTTCAGTGAGGGGAAATTGTAATGCTACAGCATAGATAGACATTCTGTAATATTGTTTGCTTCATAGAGTTTGCATGTTCTTCTCGCATTTGGGCCGATTTCCTCTGGGTGCCTGAGACCCTATGTGAATTAAGTGGAAGATCATGAATGAATGTATGCTTCATAGTTTGAAGAAGAACTACATATGCTTTATGTAATATAGTGTATGCTAAAATGAGCATTTATTTTTATTTCACCAACACCTAGATTATTGGAAAACTCCAAATGATTACCAAATGAAATGAATTGCACAATTACAAATCATTAGGGCTTTCTACAACTCAATCAGATTCAAAGATTCGGCTTGTCATTTTTGTCATGACACACAGATTAAGAGCATTAAGAGTTAAATGCAGTGGCTAGTATATTTCAGGCAGTTGTCTTTAAAAGCCTTTCTGAACAAATATTGTATGCCATATCATTAGTTTTATTACAGCCATACTGTATATGGTGCTATTGGGTGGATGATGCAGGACAACATATTTAGATAACTTCATGATATCTGGGATTGCCTTTATTACTTGTCATCATGCATATCATTTTATAAATTTCAGTGTGTCCATGGAATCGGATAGAAAGTGCAGTTGTTGCTAAAACACTTAGAGCACGTCTCTGGGTTTTGTCCATCTGTTCACAGACCCTCTGTTCGATCCATTTAACCATATCTGGTAAATGTTGTTTTATGAACAACAGTAACCCAGTGGTTAAAGACTCTGGGTTACTAATCAGAAGGTCAGCGGTACAAGCTCTCTCACTGTTGGGTCCTAGAGCAAGGTTCTTAACCCTACTTGGTCCTAGGGTGCTGCACTGCAACTGCTCTTTGATAAAAATCAACATCTTACGAGATCTGATTGTAAAATGAGTGCCAATCGGGGGCACAGTTATCGGTGCTCATTTTGCTTAGTATTGCTTATAATGGTTTCCGCAGGGGCATAAAAAGCATATTTTGAAGCAACCAAGGTTTTAAGACATGAAAAACATGAGCATTACATTTGATTCTAACAAGCATAAAAATGTATAGTTTGTAAGGTAATATTACCAGCACCACACAATGAAGTAATAGAATTAAACTTTCAAATGTGGAAAGGACAAAACCAGCTAAAAACATGTTTGATAAGACATCCATGTCTGAAATTGGGAGTCTGTTTGTGTTGCTATATACAGGGGTTAGGCAGTGCAACTGAAACACCTGTCATTTTAGTGTGGGAGGTTTCATCGCTAAATTGAACAAGCCTGGTTGTTGCACGTTGCACATTGAATCAGTAAGAGCAAAGTGTGAAGGCTCAATTATCAGGATAAGAGCACAGT
>JAOUQT010000042.1:13249398-13260019 GCA_025769995.1 Xyliphius kryptos | reverse complement strand
AATAAACAAGTAACTCAATTTTTATTTGAATATCAGGGGAGGAGCTGGCTGTACCTGACTGTGATGACAGTGGGGCAAAGAACTCGGATGGTAACTCTAGCAATTCCTTTATGCCACCCATGATTCAGTGTCGCTCCGATCCTTTTCTTTTCTACCTACATTCTTCAAAATATACATTAATCTTTATATGGTTTGTTCATTGAAATTCCACAGTGTAGTTCTTCATCATCATCTACAGAGCACCTTGATCCATGTCCTGAGTTGATCAACAATGTAATCCTTACACTAAAATGAAATACAGTTGTTGATATTATGTGGGTCTATAAAACCATGTCTCTATCAACAATAGTTACACCCTCCTAATAACAGTCCTGTCATTCCATCACATTTCCTCAATCAGCAGCTCAGGAGAAGGCACCCATGCCATTAAATGTGCCATATATCTCCTCCTTTCTACAGATGCAGATGAGGAGCACAGCACTCATGAATGTTCAGCCACCTCCCTATTAGCGAATGCTGCAGCTGCTTCCACGCCTGATGCACATTAACCACTTTCATTTCTCAACAAGGACCCCATCTACTGGGCAAAACCCGCTCTCTCTCCTGCACAATGGCCCCACCTGGTGTCTGCTTTGAAATTCATAGCACTGATTTTATTTTGATGTATTTTTTTTGTCTGTTTCTTTTATAAAAAATATGCTTTTTATACTATTTTAATTTTCATTAAGTTGTACTTTTAGCTCTCTTTGATTAACTTATATGTTTTTTATTGTGAGGCGTGTTATTGCGATGCGACCCAGGAAAGGGTGCAGCATGGAGACTTTGTCCAAGAGTTAACCCAATATAGTGTCATATTATCTCTGTGTGTTGCCATAGAAGCACAGAGAGTCTGTTAGCACTGAAAGCAGAATGAAGCATATAGCAGTATCACCATAGTGGTATTCTCCCCAGATGTGTTGTCCCCAGAAACACACACAAACACAAAAAAGAATATAGAGCTGAGTGCTTATTCTATAAGTGTCCAGCCACAGACAGAGTCAGACTGACAAACAGCCTAAAACTGACATATGGCCAGCTGAGCTGTGCTCTGTTTCCCAGTGGAAAACTCTTCCTGTTACAGAAGCCAGCTCTGAATGCACTTTTTGATGTAAAAACCCAGCTGAATGATGTCTGATTAAAATTGTACATACTGTAACTACCTGGTTGATATGCACTGTGTCCTGTGTAAGATGCTGGTCATGACTTTACTTGACCTTATAGCTGACAATAGCAGTATTCAGTAATGCACATGTTTGCTGATTGATATGTTGTCTGATGATGCATTTATGTTTTCCAGTGTAAGATGTTTTAGTCATAGAACATACTTCTATATTCTTCTGCCCATAAATATGTGTTTTAGTAATACGAATGTGTGTGGAAGAATATTAGGCGCACCTTTCTGTCTATTTTTGCAGAAATAATATAGATTTATGTGATACAATATAATTGTTGTGAACATAAACCTTCAGAAACATATTTTAACATATAAAGCAGGAAAAATTAACACATACTAATTTGATGTCCGAATCAGATAAGTCTGTGGCCATATGATCGTTTCCTGAGTGTTGTAAGCTGCATGTGTTTCTCTAAACACAGCTCTATGCTTCACTGTTAAATATCTGAGTTGTTTGGAATTTGTAATATAGTACATGCATTTTCTAATTGGAACAGTCAGTTGGATTGTAAAGCATTCGGTATATATTTACTGTATATAAAGAAAGAAAATATTACTTATAACTAGTTGTGTACAGATACAGTCACAGTTATATAGATTGAAGTGTATTATAGTAGGAATGGAGTTGCTCCTCTGGCTTTTCCTAGACTGTTTCCCTTACATATAATGGGGAAAAAAGAAATCATACGACTTCCTTTGATGCACTAAATTCTTAATTTTTTTTAATTACAACCAGAAAAATTTGGGGTATTATAGAAAATACAGAAAAATAATAACAGCAGTGTCTCTGACTCGTTTAATGATAGTATCCACTATAGAGGGAGAAATCCCTTCCGGTTTTCCTTTGAGGAATATTTTGATAATTTCCCACACTTTGTTGGCAAATGGAGATCCTTAGCTTCTCAAAGACTTAGATGAATTAAAAACATTGATGGTCTGAACTAGTTTTGTATCAAATCATGATTATAATCACCTGTTGACATCATCTTTGTGTGGCACGGTGGCTTTGTGGGTAGTGCTGTCACCTCACACTAAGAAGGTCCCCAGTTCGATTCACAGATGAGGAATCCTGTGTCCTTTCTCTGTGAAGTTTTCATGTTGTTTGCGTGGGTTTCTGCCAGATGCTCTGGTTTCATCCCACAGTCCAAAAATCAAGCAGTAAGCTAATTGGTGTCACTCAATTGCCATTACTGATAACATGAGTTTGAGAAGTGCAGTCAGTCAATCCCACAGGCCACATCTGTGCAGGAACAAAGCGATGACTGCATATGACATGAACATGGATGACATCAACCGTTTGAAATCACATAATGTAATTTTTTTAACCCTTCCTTTTTTGGAATGTGTTTCAGACCTGAAATGCAATAATGGATGTTTATTAACAAATAATATAAAGTTATGTTGATACTGTCCAGAATGAAACAGAATTCAGAGTAAATGTAAAAAACACTGCAATTTTTTTAAGGGGTTTTGGGGTTGTATCTGAGCCACCATTCCTTTAACTACTTTGACTAGATACTATGGATGAGATTGTCTACTAGCCATAATTGTAAAGTGATACAGGTAAATGCACTCAGCCTGTGACATAACTCACTGAGCTGTTCATAAGGATTCAAGATTATTCCCCCAGAAATAATAAATAGCATGATTTATTATTTTTTTAATTAGAAGTAGTAATATTATTTGTTATTTATGTATGTATTTATTTATTATCTGTATTATAATATTACAATTCCAAGGTTAAATAGTCAACAAACTCACTGTGTGAAATGTTCTTGCTGCTTTTACCAAAGAGGAAAAAAAAATTATTTTGTAGATGAATTCTTCATCGCTTTGTACAACCCATTCGAGAAGAAAACCAGTCATGAGATACTGTGCAAGTTGTTTTTTATAAGGTTTATTATGCTTAACAATAATTGCTGCCTTAAATTCATTTTATTATAATACTGATGTGTGATCCTTTAAAAACATTGTTGTATCAGGTGGTTAGTAGTTCCTTACAAAAGATTTAGATTCACAAGAATGTGTGTTTGTTGTGAGTCCGTTTATGCCAATCATCAAGTGGATCAAGTGTGTGTTATGACACCAATATTAACTACATTTGTGTAGTGTTTAGTGAAAAGTAGGCAATCATGCATCAAGTGTCAAAATAAGCATTTTTTTGTCTCTGACCCTCTGTAAATGTACATAATCTTTGATTTATACAAGTATTTTGTCACCAGCAAGCATTAGAACTTGTTAGCAAAAGTACTGTACAAAAGTCATAGGCACATATAGTGTTTTCTTTGGCAAAATGTATTTTCGTTGGTTTTCTACATAAACGCTATTGCAGATAATAGAAAATAAATCAAAGCCTGTATGACTTTTGCACAATACTGTGAAACACATGCATAGTGTTGTTGATACAATCCAAATGGCTGTTATATTTTTATTTTTTTGACATTATAGGTCACTTTGAGAGCACTTTTACCCTCAGCGGTGAGACGACAGATAGAACTGTTGATTACAAAGCATGTTTAGTGTGTTTGTGTGTGTATTTGCTTACTAACCATTCACCTCATAAAGAATCAGCTGTGATGTGCAGTGTGCAGTGACATATTCTCAGTAGAAAAGAGGAGTAAATATGGTACAGTAAAACATTGCCTTAATGAATGTGTTGTTCCATTTTCTGCTTCATAATAGCAAAAGTCATGACTGTTAACGTTTTTGTTTCTGTAATGGCATTTACTGACATGTCTGACCTTTACGTTTAGAATTTGTACTAAACATAGGTACTACTACTACTACTACCACTACTACTACTACTACTACTACTACTACTTAATAATAATAATCATAACAAGTAATCAAACTCATAAAAGTGAAATATAAACTCACATGATCAGGATAGGGTTTGTTTTATTTAGAGCTCAATGTCCTCCCCTGCAGTTTGTCTTATGTACTGCAACAGAAAGCATGAAAATCTGTTTTTTTTTTATGTTTTCTGCTCATTTCCAACAGCATAAGCCATATAATGATCTGATGTATGTGTTAATCTTATATGTATCCTTTGCCAATACGACACATTTAGACTGAACACTAATGTCCTGTTTATACATTTTGTCCCTCCAAATGGGGAAACAATTACAAACCTAGAAAGACACAAGGGGGTGTAAATGTTTTGTTTTGGATGCTCCGTTATTGCACTGTTGTGCCAATAAATCTCAACTTAAAGGGCTCAGATGATGACTCTGTGTTTTTATTTATTCCTGCATCTAAGATCTGTATCTTAACACACAGAAAAACAGAAACTTTGCTTGATTCCACGACCCTCAAGCTAACAGCTAGCTCTTTTGTCTTGCAGGTGAGAGGAAGGGGTACCTGATTCGTTTCACAAAGAAGCCCAGCTACTGCGCCAGTTCCTACCCTCTGCCACACAAGAAATTAGCGGAGAGCAAGCTGACTGATGCCCGAAGCAAAGCCATACATCTGCAGTGTATATCTCTCAGACGTGGGAGGTGACACATCAACAAGCAGCAGGGACCACACACATTTCACAGCATAACCACATTTACAAAGCCATAACGAGAATGAGTTAAATGTACAAAGTGGACACAGGCTATGTTAGCCGCCACATATGCTTTTTTTGTCACATTATCAAAAATTATTAGAATAAAACAAAACTGTTCGACAAGTTTGTAGAAATTTGTAAACATTTGGAGACTTTAAATGAACCAAAACCATAAAATAACACACAAAGAGCAAATAACAACAATTAGACATACAGCTATTTCTTTGTCTCCTTTTCTTCATCTTCCAGGTGAATCAGTCGTGCTTCCCCTTTCATTTCCCTTACCCCTGGTGAACAAAATAATCTTTATTATAATTATGTAAGAGATTGATAAATATCAATGTGTTTTAAGTCTGAATAATAATTATAAGAAACAAAACACATCTACATACCTGGTATAATAGGAGGGCAATTGAGCACAGGCGTGTCTTTCCTGCGTGGTTTCTTTTGTCCCAGTTCTTCATGCTGGCTGTCATCTGAGCTTCTAAGTTTCTGATTGTCCATCTCAGTGTCCTCATCTGTAGACACACAGTGAGAGTGATTTAGGAGAGTATACTGAAGCACAGCATACACTCCTTCCACACCCAGATAAAAGGGTTTGCGTGTGAGAAGCAGCGCTCCATCTGTCACATCCTTTGTTGTTCGCAATTGATACCTTTCCCATGCTAGCACCACAATGTCTTTGGTTTACTGCTACGATATTAAGTAATTAATTTAGAAAAATGGAAACACACTCACACGGACAGAAAGACAGAGATCGAAGAAATACATACAGGGATGCTTGTGCTTGTTGAGTCTGTGTTCGCTTGTCTCCGAGAGTGACCTCACGCAGCCTGTAGACATTCTGGCAGTCTGTTCACATATCAAATAACAGCTTACTGTCTCACTGCACTCGCATATATTATTAGGACCACAATCACTCAGATATAGAACACTTTTAAAAAGACAAAAATTTTAGTCTTAAGTCTCTTCATAGTGTAAAAAAAATGTATTAAGAGTTCTATATACAAGTCACTATGCAAATTTCTAATTCAGCTACAAAACACAATTATTAAAAAAAAACTTAGAGTATATAAAGAATATTTTTACACATCAAAGTACTGTTTGCGGTTTCCCCCAAAATATAGTGTATGTTGTTAAAAGAGTGCATGTGTGGGCTGAAAAGAGAATGTTATGGCACTTACTCCAGTGGTGCAGATAGGTAGTGCTGGAAAGAGTGGAAGGTCACATTAAGGCAAAGAGGGTTTATGTACTGAAGAGGAGGCGGAGCACACAGCATCTCTCATTCTATTAGAGACAGTCGTCACGACGACTGGAGAGCTTATGATCTCCATTGAACGAAGATCAAAGTGTCTATTTCAACAGTTTGAATAATTTTTTTAAACATAATAAGCAGAGTAGAGCTTGGCCTTACAAAGAGGAGGCTGCAAGATAAATCAAGAAGGATGGGGCTGGAGTGACGTGAAGCAAAAAAATAAGAGTAAAAAAGAATACTAGAAAAGGATTTCTTTTAATCCAGTTTACGGTAATTTCTACGTGTGCAACATGTATTATTGTCTCCATATTGTTGTATTTGCTGTTGGTGGTGGGATTATTTTTATTAAAGAAATAATATAATAATAATAAACTCTTAATTACTTTATAATAAAAACAAGATCTTAGTTGTAACGATGGGACTCCAGACAGGAACAGACAGGATGATGCGGCAGTAAGTGCAGAGAGGTTCTTTAACAGTGAAACAACAAATATAAATAAACAAAAGAAATAAACATGTTATAAAGAGAGACCAACAAACAAACATGGCCTAGGCTTAAAGTAGCCTCAAACAGACAAACAGACTAAGCATCAAACGAAACAAACTAACTTTAGGCATAGGTCATAGCTTCTCTTTCCTTGCCTCTATCTATAACTATCTGGTATGATTCCGCACACCGAACTGAACAAAAAAATCAACAAAAATAGTAAAGTAATCAGTGCACGAATCTCCCACAGCCGGCACTCGTTAGCTCACGTGACTGAGTCGTATTACTTGCTTCTGTAAACAGTCACTGAAAGCTGCTGGTTGCCATTCCTCCTAAATCCCCCTAGGTTGCCCGAGTTCTCGAGCTCCTGACATTAGTGGAAAAATAGTTGTTTTCACAATAATAGCAGTCCTCACTACCGACACTACTGTGTTTAATTACTGATTTTGCCAGAAAAGAAAAAAATACAACATCGGAAAAAATTCATGACTAGGTGTAGCCATGTAATGGGCAACCAAAAGAATCAAATGTCAACATAAGCTGTTATTTGTGTGTAATTGGCCCATTTAATAAAATTGTCAAATTAATATCAGTGCTGAGTTCAAATATTGAGGTCATTTATTCAGTGTAGAAACAGGTATATTATGGCCCTTAGTTAAAGAAAAAGGGCAGCAAATATTGTACCTTGCTCAGTGATTAAAATGGATCGTTCCAGACATTGTATCGAAGGACAAAGTACTTTGATCAAGAAGCTGATTGTAGAGGGGAAAACGATACACTATGTAGACCTGCAGACAATAATTGACTGGCCAGGTAAAATTATATCAAATGCTTAAAATGTCAAAAAATAAACCCTTAAATATTAAAGGAAAAGAAATACTACCATCTGGTAGATCATATAGACTGGTGTAAGAGAGGTGGTGCAACATTCTACAGACAGATAAGAGCAAGATTGTTCTTATTGGGTCTAAGAACACAGACAGCCCATAAACACAACTGTAAAGCATGGACGAGCAAGTATAATGGTTTGGGGATGTTTCTCATACTTTTGAGTCTGGAATTTATTGTATACCAAGAACCATGGACCAGTGTGAATACATTATAAAACTACCAGCAACATCCTCTTTGCAAACACAATTGATGTTACGAAATGTCCAGCACAATCCCCAGACCTGGTGGAAAACCCAAGAATGCAGAAGAACTGTGGAATGTAGTCCAGTCAGCTTGGGCTGGATGTTAGTTTACTCCATTGTGAAGTAGTTATCAGTTTATACAAACTTATTATTAGTTCAGTGATTAACAGAAAAACTTTCATTTCTTACTGTAAATATTACAGTTGTTAAATGAATATACAGACAATGCCATTATTTGAACATCTAATTATACTTTATTTATATTTTTTTGTTTTTTATTTGGAATTGACTGTGCAGTTCTCCCAGTGCATTTGTATATGGAAATAAATGCTATTATGTGGATGAAGCTTTACTTCCTGCTATTATTTTGAACAAAACTCTATATACTCTAAACGATCACTGGGTGGTATCTGATCGGGTTCGTACATGATTGCTGATAAACCATTAAAATAGCTGTTATTGGTCATAGTTGGCAGTCATATAAGGTTTGTCAACTGCACAAAAGAAGGCAACATTCACAAGCTATGCGTAACCAGAGCAGACAACTTTTTAGCACAGTTAATCTGAAGGTGTGGTGCCAGCCAACAGTGGAACTTGGTATCCCGGGTACATAAACAGTGGAGGAATCATTAACAAACATTCAGCTGAAGTTCTGCAGCGGGCATGGGTCATATTTCATACAAGGTATTTTTTGTGGATTCTGTTCCTCAAGGTCTAGATGCTGTAATTAATAAAAAAGATTGAAAAGCCAGAGCCATTATTAGGTGTTCCTAACTTAGTGATTATTCAGTGTGTACACAAAGGCTGTGGGTTTTTTTGGTGAGTGGCACCAGAGCTTACAGAGTGTATAACAAAAAGAGCTCTTAAACCTTCAGTAAAGTGTGTGTGTTAAATGGGACTTTAAATATCACATTGTTCTCCTGAACATATTACATTTATAATTTACTTATATAACAGTGTGTTTTACATCACAGGTCTGGGAATTCATATAATGATGAACAATAACAAGTCTCTGGGCATACAGTATGTAGATTTCTTACACTGATTTTTATTAGCCTTGGACTCAAGACATACACAGGATTTCATTGAATTTAACTAAAAAAATAATGCAGCTTATAAAATATTTTACATTAAAAAATATATTTATAATAACACATCAGAATACTACACCAAGATTCATTTATCCTCCTCACTCGTGATGAAGATGAACTGAAAACAAAAATTGTTTTAGCATGTTAATGTAAAATAGACTTTAATATTAGACTTTTACTTTTAATTAATACAAATATTACATTAGCAATACAAATAGTTTACTAAAAAACAAATCAATACAGTGAATCATCAACTAACTGACCCTTACTTTTTCATTCCAGTGAATCATTGTTGATGGAGCCATCCTTTAACTGAAAAGGAAGAAGAGCAAGGAAACAATATTCATAAACGATCATGACCGATACTCACTTATATTTGAGATTTGAAAGGAAATTAAGTACGTACGCTTTTGAAAAATCCTACAAAGTCCAGCTTGTCTGCTTTGTGTATTAGCCTTGTGTCATCTGTGAGTTGTTTAGACAGACATGACTCAGGGCTGTCTGTCAGCAAGTTGCACTGTATGCCCACACTTTTTTTGGAGTTGCGTTCCATTTGAGGTATAAACCTCAGCTGAGTGCAAAGGTGGGTCTGCTCATCCAAAAGTCTATTCATCTTCTACAAACAATTATTCCAACAAATACAATCATAACATTTCCAAAATACAGAAATCGGCAGTGATACATTCTTAGATAAACCTATGCACATTTAGGATAAAATCACTAGTCTGTAAGACTTAATAAAATAATAATAATAAAATTAATAAAACCTGAAACGGTTAGAATACTGAGCAAATATCAGTTACTGCCTAAAGGCTGGAATAAGCAGAATTAGAGAAAAGGAGCTGAATACCATTTTTATGTTGTCGTCATTTGCCTGGACCAGATCATTGAGCTGTTGTTCTAGCACTTCAGTTTCTTTTTTGACGGCTGTTCTCAGCTTGAGAACGTCCTGTACCTCCTCCCTGTGAAAATAAACAACACTCTTAACAACTACATATAAACTTAAAATAAGAATCAAAACAACCCTATCCAACATATTTATAATAATATTTCCTATTTTTGATGATGTAGAATTATACAATGCCGACAATGTCCATGTGGATACCTTAACTGCAAAAATTGGACCTTCAATTCATTGTCAAATAATGTACGTACTGTAAGTTGATGCTTATCCTCTGTATGAGCAAAATCAATTAATAATTGATTGTGTTTGAGAAGGACAGATTGACACATAACAAATATCAAATCAGAACTTCCCCCGCCTACTGACAAATGCAAAATAAACATTCCTATAAATCTATATTTCTGCATAAATATGACATAAAACATCATCCGATTTTCACAGTCCTAGATAAAGAGAACACAGTTAAACAAATGGTTATTGAACAAAATTATCCCATATTACATATTTGTTAGTGGCAACAGTATGTGAACCTTTGCAGTCAGTATCTGGTTTGTCCCCTTTTCGAGCAATAACTGCGATAACATGCTTCTTGTCAATGACCAACCTTCTCTTGACATTTTTTTCCTTTAGAATAATATAATATATTGTCCACGTGATCTTTAGCAAACTGCAGAAGAGCAGAAATGTTCTTTTTGGAGAGCAGTGACTTTCTCCTTGCAAACCTGCCATGCAAACATTGTTGTTCAGTGTTCTCCTGATGGTGGACTCATGATCATTAACATTAGCCAATGTGAGAGAGGCTTTCAGTTGCTTAGAAGTTACACTGGAGTCCATTGCGGCCTTCCCAACTATTACGCGCCTTGCTATTGGAGTGATATCTGTTTGAACACTCATTATAAAGATTACAAAACCGTCTCTAAAGAGTTTGAGCCACACCAATCAACAGTTAGATTGTGTGCAAATAAAGACAATTCAAGACCATTGTTAC
>JAOUQT010000042.1:13217145-13228792 GCA_025769995.1 Xyliphius kryptos | reverse complement strand
CGACCGGAAGGTCCCTGGTTTGATTCCAAGTACCGACAAGTCATGGCTGAAGTGCTCTTGGGCAAGGCACCTAACCCTCAGTTGCTCCCCGGGCGCTGTGCTGGCTGCTTCACCTGTGTGTGTGTATTTGTGTGTTTCCAATTCCAGGCCCAATTCCGCTGTGTGCAAAACATAGTGGCAAAATGTATCACTTTCACTTTCACTAATAAATTATTGTGGTCTAAAACCCGG
This sequence comes from Xyliphius kryptos, assembly GCA_025769995.1. NCBI lineage: Eukaryota > Metazoa > Chordata > Actinopteri > Siluriformes > Aspredinidae > Xyliphius > Xyliphius kryptos. The sequence continues at coordinate 13,228,561 of JAOUQT010000042.1, read as the reverse complement.
TATTTCAGTTTCATTGTCTAACCCCTGTATATATATATATATATATAGTGTGTGTGTATATCTTTAATATTTGCTTGATTCATTAGCACTATCACTTGGAATACAAGTCTTCAGTTTAATTCAAAATAGTTTTATTTTATTATTTACCGAAAATGACTAAACTCCTTCTTAATTAGTATTCTGTAGTCTACATTTTTTCTCCCAAGCTTCCTTTCAGGGTGTACTGATTTTTGCTGGGCACTGTATATATACATTTTTGCTTATGTATTTAGTTATTGAATATTTCCTAGTAACTCAATTGTATCATGTGATATGAACAGCAGAATATATATATAGCTAAGATTATATTTGAAGAAGTTAAGGTTAAATAAATAAGTTGACAACTTTGACTAACTGATCTATTATACCATAGTTAGTTTTATTATTTTCAACTTTCACCATAACCTTAGTGATACACTTTGCAGAATGCACATAATTATGTCAATTCATTTTTTTGCATCTTTGTTGACACAGTATTGTAACATCAGGTTAAACAACAGAATAATTACAAACAATTATTATGTGTGTTTTTTTGTTTTTCACATATGCATGGTTCGGTATTTCTGACCGCCTTTCACGTGTGCACAAGGGAGCACCTGGGGCATTTTCACAAACTCTGTCTCTGATGTGAATAATAAATTAGCAAGTTGTTTGTGTGTCTGTGTGTGTGTGCGCGCGTATGCGAATGTGTGTGTACAGTATCCTTCAGTGATAATGGAATGTATGGGTGTCATGTCTCAGCATGGTAAGAGTCACAGTGCAGACCAATTACTGCTACAAGGAATGGCCAGATGCACAAGTCACCAAGGCCATCAGAGCAAAATCTGTCTTTCTTTCACTTTTTGTATATTTCTGTGTGTGTGTGTGTGCATGTGTGTGTGAGGGAGGCAAAAGCACTACAGATTTTGCTAAGCAGTACTCTGGGGGGTGAGATTCAGGTCTGGATGAGATTCAAACATTTTCCTCAAAGTGCCTGGAACAGCAAAGGCAAAACTATTCTCCACATCAAGTGTGAAATAAAACAAGTGGAAACAGATTAATTTCTCATTCAATGTAATATAGACCACAAGTTATTATTGTTTTTTCTGTCATAGATGTTCTATAGATTTTTAATCAGCTTATCGTCATAATGACATTCAGCTGAAAGTCAACCCTGTAATGGCCGTGATGGTGGTGACAATCAGGACAGGTTCAGCCAGTTGGCAAATGCCCTTGATTGGATTGACCCAGCAAACAATAACTATCAGCCAGCACTTGCTTAAATAGAATACATTTAACTGGTTTTGAATTATATTGTGGCTTCTTGCTTTTATAATAATGTTTTAGAAATTATAATTTTGTATAGTATGCTTATGCAGTATTCTCTTATTTCCCTGTTAAGTTTTAGATTTGACATTAAAATTGTTTTTAAACAGATCGGATTTTGTTGATGTGTAGTATTTCTTTCTAGTCGTTTTTATTTACCAGTGCTTCCCAGCTACAAGCATGCCAGATGATCAGAGAGAAATAATCTCTCCAGGGACTAAATCACGTGACGGCCACTGCCACGTGACGTCACCGGCAGATGGCATGGGTACCAGCTCTTGCAGTTGGCATCGATGTCATTTCTCTGAAAGCCACAGTAAGGTGATAGAATCGCAGTTGGCCGGGTGAGCCTGCAGAAAGCAGGAGAACTTCTGAAAACAGAAAAATGGACATCGCCTGTTGACCCGACAGATCCAGGTACGAAGTAACCCACCTTTGTTATATTGTAACCCAGCTTGTTATACTGTGTCTATGTGGGTATTTTTTTGTTTCCCGTGCTACAATAACTATTAACTCAAGTGTACTTAGTATATGAATATGCCTAGGTGAAATTTGCTCATGTGTCGGTTATACATATATACAGTATATTATGATCACTAGTCGGGGAGTTGTGACAGAGCGAGAGCATTTTAAACTGAAATAGCGCAGACTTCAGTGCGCATGCAGGAGCTTGATTATGCTCTTAGACAGACTACGGATAAAATGTACATTGTAAGCATTTCATTAAGGATCTATTATTCCTCCACCTTCTCTAGCAGGACTACCATGCTGACGTTACCGTTTGAAGAGCCGGTGATGATGGACACACAGTTCGTGGCAAACTTTCCGCGGGACTGTGTGGGCGACACAAAAGTCAACAAACACGACGCCTTCAAAAAAGTAGATTCGTTCTCGCACACGGACCTTAAGGCGACAGACGACGACGAGTCAGAGAAGGACGAGGAGGAGCGGGACGAGGAAGCAGACGAACACAGTGCGCCTCGGCGGCGAGGGCCTCGGAAAAAGAAGCTGACCAAAGAGCGGATCGACCGCGTCAAGCTGCGGCGCATGGAAGCCAACGCGCGGGAGAGGAACCGCATGCACGGTCTCAATAACGCACTGGACAGCCTGCGCAAAGTAGTGCCATGTTACTCAAAAACGCAGAAACTGTCCAAAATTGAGACACTGCGTCTAGCCAAGAATTACATATGGGCACTTTCGGAGATCCTCAGCACTGGTAAGAGGCCTGACCTTTTAAGTTTCGTTCAGACGTTGTGTAAGGGCCTTTCCCAACCCACAACCAACCTGGTGGCGGGATGCTTGCAGCTGAACGCCCGCAGCTTCGTCGCCGATCACGGCGCCGAGACGTCTTTTTCCACAAGATCGCCTTACGACTCCGTTTACCCGGCATACCACGACGAAATTGCACCTTCCGTGCACAGTGGCAGTGGCGGCAGTGGTGGGGCGGACGCTGTCAAACCCTTTAGGCCGTACGGCTATTGTGGCACTTATGAGTCATTCTACGATGCGACGTCTCCTGAGTGTGCTAGCCCGCAGTTTGAGGGACCGCTTAGCCCACCGCTTAACTTTAACGGGATTTTCTCTCTGAAACACGAGGAGCCGGGAGACTATGGGAAGAGCTGCCATTACGGCATGCGCTACTGCGCGGTACCGGGCCGCTCCTCCATCAGCCAGAGCTCAGTTGGGCGCGCCTCCTCCGATCTGCACTTCCCTTACGACCTTCACCTACGTGGTCAGTTCTACACTGCGCAAGAAGAACTCAGCACCACTTTCCATAATTAAAACAGGCTGCACAATTCCCCTTCCTATCTTTTCGCTTTCCTTCCCTGTAATTAACCTACTGAAATCAACGAACTTAAGCCCACAAATCATGTATTATTTACGTCGAGCTCCATTAGGAGCTCTTTGGTTGTAGACCAACTTATGTTTTATGTATTCTAGACAACTTAATGGAGGAATTTGCTGTGGGCATATACTTTAGACTTCCATTGAAAAACAGGACCAAATAAACGATGTTTGTTTTAAGTAATTTATTATCCTAATCAGAGATTGTCATATCACAACATAATCAGAAAATTCACCAGGATGCGTATAAAATCGGACATGTTGGGCTTTATCTCTATAATATTGTTTCTACTTAAGTATTGCCGGCAATATTTGTCCAATAACGCTCAGAAAAAAAATTACAGTAAATATATAAAGCTCATTCTATAAAATGCTCAAAAACAGAGGCTCTTAAATTAGCATGTTTTAAATTGATTCAGAAAAAAATGAGAGCAATAAATGCAAAGGCATCTATGCACCACTGTGTTTTTTTCAAAACCAGGCTCTGCAATTCTCCAGTAAAATAGCCTGATGGTAAAGAATAGAGATCTTCGCTATCTTTTACTATCAGCTGACAAGATGGATAATGCTGATAATTTCGTTTATTTATATACATTTATTTATCTTGTTTCAAGAGTTTATCGTAATGATAGTGTTCAATAAAATGCCATTTTATATGTCCATTGTTGGTTTACTCTTTGGCACGTGATATGTGTGAACGATTAAATGTATATCCCTTAAAAGTAACAATATGATAAAAATTTGATATTAATGTATTCTTGTTTATTTATTTATTAATTTATTAATTTAAATATTTATTTATTAGATGTGACAATCTAATCTATAGCAGATATTATTGCTATAAAAAATCACACTCTTAAGGAGTTTTCTTCCAGTCTAAAGAGTGCGCACAAACCAGAAGGAAGAGTTGCGTTCATGCATTATGGACAATAAAGTCAATGTGACTATGTAAAGCTCGTTGAAACATGCAACAGTTAGTTCTACATTTCTTCTGCTTGTATATCTGTATAAAATGTACAGTCAGTCCGCGATATGATGTTGGAGATGCCGCGCAGGCTCGAAATTCATCTAGAAATGTATTGCAATTGATCGGCTTTCATAAGTGAAGCATGGTAAAAAGTTTTCATTATAAGTTTGTGTCCTGTATAGTGAAGTCTTGATGATTATAGTTGTCCATCAGTTATCCAAATTTAATGGATGTTTTCAGTGGTGGAATGTTATATGTACATCTCTCTCAGACCACTAACATGGCCACAGGTTGTGTGCAAAGCATTGCACTGAAACTGTTCTTGTGCAGATTTGTTCAACGTCACTGAGTTGGTTTGTAACAATAAAATACATGTAAACTGCAAGTTCGTTTTAACTGATTTATTACATTTTAACTTTTCGGCAATAAACAACAATAACAACAACAACAACAACAACAATAATAATAATAATTATTATTATTATTATTTAAATATTGTTATTTATTTAAATCATTTGTATATATCAATATATGCATGCTGTATATATTATATAATATATATACTACACACTGCCGCTCTCTGGATATTTTCTGTTATTTGGTCCATTCTCTGTAAACCATAGCGATGTATGTGATTAAAATTCCCAGTAGATAAGCAGTTTCTGATCTACTTAGACCAGCCCGTCTGCCATCAAAAACTATGCCAAATGTCTTATCAGCCAATTACATGGCCGCAACCCAACCCATGGTGCTTAAGACAACTTGCGAAGTACAAATCGAGCATCAGATTTGGGAAGAAAGGTTATTTAAGAGACTTTAATCGTGGCATGGTTGTTGGTGCCAGAATGTTTATTAATATATATATATATATAGCCACACTTCAGATGAGCTTCAGATGAGAATACGGATAAATCGCTCCCACTACCTGCTAATGTGCCACAAGTGGGACAGATTTCAATCCAGCAGTCCAACGCCAAAGGCTGAAGGCCCGAATGCCGACGGGGTTGTGCGAGGTGTAAATATTGTTTCATAATGTTTCTGTTTAGCTGAAGGATTTTTTAAAATGTTTTTATTGAAATTCGTTATTTGAGGACCGTATTGCGGGACAGAACTGGGTACAATTTAACAGAACAGTTACAAAAACATTAAATCAACTGCTTTTCCGATTTTTTTTAATAGAGCTGTCGATTACTCGATAACAAGTTACATTCAAACGTATTGAAATGACACGTTTTCTCTTGTTGGGATTTCAGCTGTAAAATATAACGAAACATAAGAAACAAATCTCTGTGGCATTTTTACAATATGTAAAAAATATATGATACTGCAAAATAGATGTAGTGCAGTTATAAACGGAACCTTATTTTATTCGAAAACCAGAAAAGCAACTGGATTCATTTTAAATCGAATTACATGCATCAATAATTAATTAATATAGCATCAATACACTTTAAAATATGTATACGTGTGTGGAATAAAATAATATCCTTCACACTCAGAAGAAGGATACCAAAATGTACATTTTATACTACAAATGTCTGTCACTGCGTTGGGTGGGCATTGTTTGTACCTTTATTTATGTAACATATTATTATTATTATTATTATTATTATTATTATTATTATTATTATTAACTTTATGCATTACACGTTGTGTATCAAAATGAAACAGTATATAAACATTTGGAACGCGTGCACCGTTCAGGAGAAGGAATGCTCTGGGTGTAAAATCAGATGTGCTTTAGTCAGCTAAGAGAAATAATATGTGATATGAAAGTCGAGGAAGTGTGTGTATGTGTGTGTTTGAGTGAGTGACAACAGCCCGGTGTTTTCCTCTCCTGCTCATGAGCACAGCGGCAGATGGTGCGGGTTAGAGCCGAGATGTGGAGGTAGACCTACACTGTTCAGTGTGAGCTACACACACACAGACACTGAAGAGTGACATGAAACTCTCACACACTGCTGTTTAAAATGCACCAAGGCAAGCTATTCTGCACATGCCCAAACAATTTACTGCTCTCCAGTGTGTGCGCGCGTGTGTGTGTGTGTGTAGGTATGTATCTCTGTGTGCGGGCAGGCTTATGTATTTAAATGCAAACAATATTTATAGAAAATGACGTAAGAAATAAAAAAAAACGTCTTAGAAAAAGGGTTGGGTCATCAAGGCTTGCAGACTTAATTCAGTTAGCCTCGGAATATTGTCATCAGAAGAGACCACTTCCATTCAGATATAAACGTTTTACATAAGGATATAAGAATAATTTAGAAGCTATAGTTGTTATGGCAATTAGTGATTTTGTCCTGCAATGTGACAAAATGTATAACAGAATTATCACTATTGCTAAATATTGCACAGTTATTTCTGACAATTTGTCATAAAAAAACAGTAGACAAAACTCAAATAAGTGGCTTGAGCAGAGTTAATATATAAATACTGGTTTTGGTGTGATTGAACATATGGTATAAGTGCGTTGGTGTGTGGGTAGGTGGGTGTAGATGAGGTGTTAAGGTATCTGAATCATTTGTGCTATTGCTCAGCACTCATTACTCATCCTTGCCTGCATGTCCATGTCGTCTCTTCTCCTGCTTTTCTCCTCTCCCTCTACATTTAACACACTGTCTGATGTTTTCAAAGTTTATGTTTTCAGTGTGTGTATGATGCTGATATTAACATATGAAAATTCTAGTGTTGGTCATTTATTTCATTTTCCTTTGCTTAATCCACCAGGGGTCATAGGCCAGCTGCATACGGGCAGGAACAACAATAGACAGGGTGCCAATCTATCGTAATCTAACATACACGGTCATACACTTATGCTATTTCAGAGACACCAATTAACCTAGCATGACTGTCTTTGGTATGCGAGAGGAAACTGGAGTACCAAGAAAAATCTCATGCAAACACAGGGAAAACATGCAAACTCCACACAGAAGTTTCCCAATCCGAGAATCAAATCCAGGTCCTTCTTGCTGTGAGGCGACAGCAGTATAGTGGTAGTCATTAGAAGTATTAAGTACTAACTTTTAGTACACTGTTAGAAAAGGTAATACTCTTTTAGACCATTTTGTTAATAAAGCTAGGCAAATAAATAAGTGCAAACTCATAAGTGCAACACTGGTCCATAAGGTCGAATTGTAAATTAGTAATAAAGGTGTATCTTTTTAAGGTACATATTCTGAGTGTGTAGGAATGATAGAATTTGAACTTGTGTATATTTACAATATTGGGTACAGTATGTGCATGCAGTATAAGACTATGTGATTATATCAGAGACTCACTCTGTAGCCCTGGGTAACAGACACCTGAGTGCCTGCGAGACAAGGCTCAGAATGAATAGCCTGTTAATAATAACGTCCGGGTAATTAAAAGTGAAAAATGTTGTGCTCGCGTGATGCTGATTTATCTGTGTGGGTTGATGGCCTTCTCTTCACACCTCCACCTCCGCTTGGCTGGGAGAGAGCTGTCATTCTCTCTCTCTCTCTCTGTCTCTCTATCTCTATCTCTCTCTCTCTGTATCTTTCTCTCTCGCTCCCCTTTTTTCTCATCCTTTCTGTCACCGTTCCCAAAATTCTCCACAAGTCCCGGGCCGCAGATGGTGTGGGACACAGAATTTTCCCCATTAAATTCCTAATAATCTTTTTTGCAGTGCTGGTGGCATAGGGGGGTGAGGCAGAGGGATTTCTCATTTTAATTAGAAGGTTTAAGGAGCTAAGCCCCTTTGAAAAGCGTGTCCTCTGAGAGGTGGGTGCAGGTGATCCTCCAAACAGAAGTTGCAAGCACATTGTCAGCCAGCAACTCGTTTACATATTAGATTGGTGTCAGGTTGGCATTCATCCTGCCTGAAAGAACACCCCTTATTCTGAACTTGGCACATTCACCCATTATCTTGGCATGACGCACAAGTATCATGATTTCTGGGGTACGGAATTTATATTTCGAAAAATCAATAAGTTCAACATAAGACTAACATGATAGGATTCTTCCATACTCATACTATATTTGTTTATATATTTGTTAAGAGAGGAACAATCATTGACACTTTTAAATGCTTCTCTGGCTTCTTGTTAATTGCCGGTTACTTGTGAGAGACCATGCGCTGTATGTTGTAGGCAATGTAAATCTCACCCATTACTATCCAATTAATCAAAACATTGTTCTCATCTGACTACAGGGCTCTTAATGTGAATTTAAAAGCCTGATATTAAATATGTAAGACCTATTCCCATTTGGACAAATCGCATGAAGTTTGTCTGGAGTAGACAGTGGCTAATCAGAATCACGTTGTAATGGCCATTTAAAAATGAAATCTGACAAAAAGATCATTTGTATTCCACATTTAAACTGGGAAAATGATGAAAGTTTTCTTATAAATATCTACTGTGTCTCAACAGCTCTACTGTGAGATTTCTTGATTTTTGTATCCAGTAGGGTCCAGACATTACTGAAACCTGTGTCTGACCTGAGGTCTTTGGCTTAACAACTTGGAAATGATCCAGATAATTTAACTACTGTGAAGGTTCAGAGAAGCATTTGACCTTGTGAGATCAACAGTTTATTAAATGTCAGAAGCTTGCCAATGAGCTTGCATTGCATCCAAAACATGATGGCTATAATCTATGAGACTTATAAGCAGTAAGAGGTGCAGAACTGTTTGATTTGTCACAGTATAAGACATAAATTGGCATCATTGTGTAGTGGTTAGCACTGCCACCTCACAGCAAGAAGGTCCCGAGTTCAAGTCACGGATGGGCATTCTAGGTGTGTGTATTTCCTCTAGGTGCACCAGTTTCCTTCCACAGTCCTAATACAGGCAATAGGCTAATTGGTGTCTAATTACTTTTACAGCTGACACAAAATAAAAAAAATATTAAACAATTCTTAAAGGATTGTGTATAAAATAAAACATGGGAAAAGCCAGCTAATGAATCTGGGCATATGCAGTAAGACAGCTCAAGTATGAACAGACAAGCAGAGATAACAGGCGTTTAGTGTGTGTATTAATGATAATATTAATGATGAACTTAGAAGAATTGCAGGTAGTAAGTAGCAGCAGTTTCAGGGTAGCATTGTATCGGGAGGGAACCATCGGGAGCTGAGGCGCCAGTGCTGGGTCACTGAGAGTGAAAACTCAGACATCTGACTTTCATTTTTATTTGGCTTTAAAATATGTTGTGGAAATGTCTTCACCTGCTGAATCCTTGATGTTTCGTAACTGTAGCCAATTTGAGGCCTTTCAGGCCAATTTTTAGCCATTGACTCATTTTAACTGGCCATTGTAAACAAGACAAAAGCTCAGCCAAACAAGCAATAAAAAATTCCACTGAAAACCAAGAACCAAGGAAACCTAAGATAGTGTGTGAGTGACACAAAATGGGGCAAATAATAATTCTGAATAGTCAAGAAAAATGTTTTGGTTTGCATAATTTACCAACATTTATTGATCCTGATAACTTAAATACAGACCGGGCAATATAATTAAACTCTAGTGAGTGAGCCAGCCTTCCATATATTTTTTATATTTTATGTAAGAAAAAAGACTGGACACACATGATTTACATGCATGCTAATATATATAATGTGGCTTCAATAAATGTGTTGTAATATGCTGTTAGAGCTTTAACACCTTTGTAGTGGAATTTGTTAAGACTTAATGAATAGGATTGAAACAAATGTTCACTACCTGTGAAAGACTTTGAAGATCTACTTATTCTGGATTTACCTCAACTGAACCGATTTTTTCTTACTGACATGTCTCTAATCCACTCCATTCTGCCTGTACTCTCTTCATTTCTTTTCCACTTTTCCCATTTCTTTGGACAGTTGACCTTTTTAGAGCATACCTCCAGCTCTCTTCTATCTCTTCCCTACCCTTATTACAGACTCATCTGCAAACATCATAGTCCACAGTGATTCCATTCGCAGTACCCCCTCCACCTTGAAGCTATCAGTCACTCTCAATGAAAGAGTCCTGATGAAAGGTCCCTGGTTTGATTCCAAGTACTGACAAGTCATGGCTAAAGTGCCCTTGGGCAAGGCACGTAACTCCCAGTTGCTCCCCTGGTGCTGTGCTGGCTGCTCACTGCTCCGGGCATGTGTGTTTCACTGCACGGATGGGTTAAATGCAGAGGACCAATTCCGCTGTGTGCAAAACATAGTGGCAAAATGCATCACTTTCACATGTTGCACATCCTTTTCAGGTCTATGTTTCTGTCTCGCCGGCCAGTACATGTCTTTCGATGTTTCCTTAATGTCTCTCATACAACTCATCAGGGTACTTTTATTTGGCCTTTGCTACCTCTCTCTTTGTCCTACACGGTGTCTCCTTGTACTCCTGCCTATTTTCTTAAGTGTTCTCCCTGTCCGATTACTTTCACTATCCTCTTCCTGTAAATAACCTTCGGCAATGACTCCTTCCACCACCAGGTTTCCTTGTTGTTTCCTTGTTTTACCTGTTCAGATGACACACCAATTACATTTCTGCTTGTCAATATACAAACAGTAACCACAAGTATTGGTGGAAGTTGTTGTCAGCATAGGCCACGGCCAATCCGGTATAGGGAAATATTTAAGAACTTACATTTTTAAAAGCTCACAGTGACCAGATAAATGTTTTACGTTGTAACCCTCACCATTTATCCGTGCTTTGGAACAGCAAGAGAAGTACACTGGCTTGTGCTCTCTAAAGGCTGGTTTATTTTTGCAATTACTAATCATTATAATAATAAGGAATAAAAAGTGAATCTCTAAGGTCTTGATATTGAACAAAGAATGTAAGAAAATTGTGTGTGTAATTGTGTGTGATGAAGGGGATGTGATTGAGAATGATGAGGCACAGACACAAGGAACAAATGGTCTCTTGGCATCAAACTGAAAGCTGTCAAAATATACAGTGCAGATCATTTCTAACTGATAATTCCATTTCAAGCACCGACATAAATATAGGGACATTTTAGAAATATTCATGTAACAGTATAACAATATCTTTAATGTTGAATGCTACATAATACATTTATTTATGTTTCATATATTGAATTTGCGCAAAAGTGGTGCAAAAAAGTACAGTACAGTGCTTCTTATTTAAAATGTTTTCATTTTATTATTACCTTTCTGCTTATAGTCATAGGCTTGTGGTTAAGGAAACAACCTTGTGTCCGGAAGGTCCCTGGATCGATTCCAAATACCGACAAGTCATGGCTGAAGTGCCCTTGGGCAAGGCACCTAACCCCCAGTTGCTCCCCGGGGGCGGTGCTGGCTGCTCAC
>JAOUQT010000042.1:13198019-13208991 GCA_025769995.1 Xyliphius kryptos | reverse complement strand
GTGCATTGCAATATTTTGAGCAAAACTGTGCTCTTACCCTGCTAATTGAACCTTCACACTCTGCTCTTACTTGTGCATAGTGCAATTAATGAAGATTGGCCAACAGTCTTTTCCAATTTAGCCATGAAACGTGACAGGTGAAATGACAGGTGTTTCAGTTTCATTGTCTAACCCCTGTATGTGACACTCCCAACTAGCCAGAAAATTTCTGTTATGAGTGCCATTGGAAGTTTATTGGCATTCCTGACTGTAGAGCCGTTGCATATTTAGTACCATATTGGACTTAGATGCCATTTTCAATAGCCAATTTAAATGTCAGACCAGCCATCATTCTTCTGATCAGCACACAGACACAAATTTACACAGGCAGTCTAAAATAACTTCCCAGTACACAATGCTCACAACTCAACAGCTGATAAACTAGATGAAACATGATGATGCATGCCAAATAAATTCTCGATAAAGACCATCGTTTGCCAAGAGACATCCCGGTGGCCATGCAGCGAGTAAATGAGAAGGTCAATTATAAATTCAACTTGATAATAATAATAGCTTTAAAATGATGTTAAATGATATTACAATTAAAGCACCTATACAGAAAGCTTCTGCTTTCCTTGATAACTAAACAAAGCCACTAAACCCAGTTATTGTATTCACCAAAACACTTCAATGGAAGCTGTGTAAGTGTAAATATGGTTTAGAAATAATATAGACTGTAATAATATGTGATAATATTCTATACTACGCCAACACCTCAAAGGAACAGGCAAATATCTTCATCATTAAATGATGGATGCCATAAGATCACTTATCTATCATGCCACTTCAGAGCAATCAACAAAAGTATTTTCTCTTGACAAATCAAAATAATGTAAACTTTAAGTCTCTACATATTGCATTTACATACTAAGACAAACTTAGTATGTACAAAAATATGCCTTTTTACTACAGTACCTTTTATACCAGCTACGTTTGCTATAAACCAGGGGTTCTTAACCTAGAGGTCCAATTATTATTATTGTTATTATTATTATTATTAGGACATGCATGCTAGGTAAACTGTAAATGCTAAATTGTCTTTGTATATAGATATAACTTGAGTATAAGACATGAAGCGTGTGTGTATGAATATAACCTTGTTCTTGTTGTCAATATGGTTATAATCACGATATCTAAGATGACGTTATTAAACCAATAAAATTTTTATTATTATTATCATTATTATTATTTCTATTATTCATGTTATTATTCATATTATTCCTAATTATGTTTTTGCATGTGTTAATGTAAAATCTGGGCTACTGAATATAGCGTATGAAAATCCCAGGAGATCAGCATACTTAACCTTTAACTAATGGGTAATGAGTCATCTGTGCAGTCAAATATCGTGAGGCGATGAAGGTATTTGATATGACGTGACAAATCTATAAAAAAGAAACAAATTATAGTATAATTATAGTATATTTAATAATCTTCAAAAAAGCATAAATTATCTGGACTAATATGTTATAAGTATTAGTACTAATTAGTACTTTATTACTTCAACTGAAGTAATACATCACAAAGGTAAACTACTTCACTACTTCAAGCATGCATGTGAACGGATTATGTTGTAAAAATGAGTGATTATGTGATATATCATTTGCAAACAAAGATGAAGGATGCTTTTGTGGCTTGCAGCTTGGCCTAATACATTCAGGGTAATTATGATTTATTTGTCTTTTCTAAAAGTTAATTAAAATAATGTGTATAACCAGTTTATAACCAGTAACAAGCTGTTTTTTAAGCAGGCAGGACCATACCGTGACAATTTAAAAATATATTACATGTAAATTAAAACACATTTAAATAAATGATAAATACAATACTATGGGGGCAGCACGGTGGCACAGTATATAGTGTTGTGGCCTAACAGCAAGAATATCCCACATCACAAAAATTTAAATAACAACTGCAAGTTTGGATACTTTCTGAACTATTAGGACATGTGGACTTAATAAATCCCAATTAAAAAAAAAACATAAACACTAATTTTATTGCTGAAATCTACAGTATTTAATATGATTTATAACTATATAAGCCATTACATATACCTTGAACAGAGCTACACCAGATCATTCATACAGCTGGGGCTATAACAAGATTTTCAATCTTTAAGCCATTATTGAGTCGCAGGTCAAATAAAGGTCTTCATTAAAAATCGACTGTCCTTCTTGATATATATTGATATACAGTTATCAATATATATGTACACAATAAAGCATATGATAACCTACATAATAGTGATACAAAGTGATTTCCCGCCTTCTTCAGTGATGAATGTAGTGTTATATAATATTGTGAAACATCGCATGAATGTGAGGAAACAGAAACTCTTATTGCAAGTTATTTACTTACAAGTAAAAAGGATGAAAATAATGAATCATACCATTTGATGTCAGTTTGCCAAATGAATTAGCATATGAATTTAGAATGTGTTAAGAAAAGATCTGTTCCTATTACTGTAAAGCTCAATTTCTTATTGATTACGCCATTTTGGCGAATGCTTATGAGTGATGAATCCAAAAATGGTAGAACATGCACAGTGTAGTAAGCTGATATTAAACTTTTTACACTTATAGCAGCCTCATTCGGTAGGTGGGTAGAGTGTGCCCTTCAGGAAAATCCAAGAGTATTAGTAACTCACTAAGCATAATATCCCGTAGAGCATAGCTATGCAGCCAGTTATTGTAACTTGATGATGGCGTATGACATGACTTCTCAATAAATGTATCTGTGTACAGGTCAACCAATTAATTATTTAATTCAGGTCATTTATTCATTTACTCATACATTTTCCGTTTTCTGGTGGGATAATATTTAGCGTAATTTATGCTTGAGGTTGTCCATCCAGGTTATTCTCAGTCTTTTATATCTTCGGACTCTCTCCACAAGTCTTGTCATCACACTTCCTTCAATGCTGTCATGTGGGTGCCTCGTCCCATGACAATAGTAATGTCATTTGAGGAATTAGTAACACTTTTTCCATTCTGGCCACTTTATAAACTTGCTCATTGGTCAATATCTTTGTTCATTTTATACTTTATTTGTTTCAGAATATGTATCATAGGTCTGTGTTAATTAAAAAATAAAATAGAAATCAATGCAAAAACAACATACATCTTCATAGCTTCATATGTAACGAAGGGAAAAACTCTCGATTATACCTGTTTGTGCAGAATATTTAGGCCAGTCACACACTCCCACACAAAAATTGTCAATGATCCTGAAGGAATTTTCACCAACTATTTAAATTTTATCTATAGATTTGACAAAATGAATTACTTTGCTGAATCAATAATGAATAAATGTAATCAAGCATAAAAAGTAAGAACATGCTGGTGATGCTGCTGTCCACGCTTCAGAGCAAGAACATGATGCAGGACTCGCATGGGCCTTATTGGACTGCATTCTGTCTGGATGAGTGGAAGCACATGGCTGTAAATCACTCCCAGTCTCTCTAAAGCACCTGTCAATGTAGTGAAGTTGCTCAGCAGGAGGGCCTTCCACTCCACACACACATGCACACACACCTTGAAAGAGACTGGATGCAGCATACACTGATGCAAATGGGCTGAATACAACATGCACTCATGTATGGAGCGTAACGAATTCGAAGCAGGTTTATGAGCAATTTTGAATAACGGTGTCAGTTTATAACAAGGCATGATGTTACATCTATTTATTATGGACAGAGCAGCTTGTGTTATAAAATTCCACAGATTTATTCTATCCTTTCATATCTTACATTAGGTATAGATACTAAATCATACTGACTGTGCTGCTGTATAGAAAATGTACAAAACCTTTGACAACAAGCCTGAACATTGTTTAATGTTATTTAGTGTGACAGCATGAAGATTAATAGATACATTCTCACTGAAATATCCTACTGAAATTATTATACTAATAATGAATGTTCATTCTAAACTGGGCTATTGCCTAATTAGCTATTAGCAAATCCTCTGTGTGCTAAATATATCAATAACGTCATGAGAACATAACATACAAATGTGAAACACAATTAGGCATTTGCCATATATTATCAATTAGCCCAAATAAGTGTGTCGTACCAGTTAATCCAAAATAAGTGAGAGCTGCACAACAACGTGGAGTACATAGCTGTGTGTATGTATACGGTACACTCGAAGAATTTTTTCATCACCTCTTATCTCTAGAAATGGACGCTCACAGGAACATATTGCAATATAACCAGACCCTGACATTCTCTGGTAGCGGTCAAGACTCAGAGCAAGGGCCATTGAAAACACACAGTCCCCTGTCTCCAGTTCACCCACAGTTCCCTAGGAAACACTGTTAAGCCACTGCCCCATCCTGCTGCTACACCAGGTACTGCTGGGTAATTCAGGATAATTCTCTTTAACAAGATAATCAAGGTAAGAGATGACAGGGTTGACATTTCAGTAGATGAAAACTGTGAACTGCAACTATTCCTTTGGAACTGGAACAAAGCCACTAGTAACGCCACTGTTTAAAGAGTGAGTTTAGAAAGGGAAATGGGCCATTTGTCTCCATGGAACAGACTATAAGCCTGTGCCATCTCTTATGCCAGCATTGATTACAGTTTCGTAAAGGCACAACTTGTTTTTCGAAGAAAGATTATGTGAATATTTGTGGATATGCTTTTAACAGTTAGTCTAGCCACACAGCTAATAAAATGAATTATAATAAATGTTTGATGTATGTCCAAACGTACTTTATAATATGGACAGCAGCATTTTACATGAAGCTAAATTCAAACCAGAGAAAAGTAAAGACTCCTAAACAAAGCAGGTATGTGTTTCTCTTTAAAAACACAGGCACAATATGTATTCGAATCAGAACTCTCACTAATGTCCAGGAAATTATACTTAGTGTTTCAAACATTAATAAAGCATCAGTGTCAGTGACCAATAGAACATGTAATATGACACAATCTAAATTATAATAATCACTAGTGTTCAAGGTATTGTACAATTATTCAATAATTAAATATATAGCATCAGTATCAGTGAGGAATATTGAGTAAGGCAATGGATTACTGCTCAGAAGGTTGTGAGTACAAATCAGATACCACTGCTGAACTGTATAAGTGAGTTCAGGAACATTTTAATCCAATTATGAATGCATGAATGCAACTTTAATAATTCATTTCATGTCATACGCTTTGCGATGGTTGGCTGCACAGATGTGCTCTGTGGGATAAAAATGACTGGTTGAAAATCCCAACCTCTAGTCAGCTTTTGCAGTCCTGGGGAATTAAAACCATGTTACTAACACTTTTGGATTTATACAGCAGTGTGTGCTTTACCAAATGCTCTATCAATCCTATATAGCTAAGATAAAAAAGGGGTTTGATATAAATATATGAAGTATTTTTATTAAGTAGTGTGTTTCTAAATGAAATTATTACACAATGGCACCTAAATTATTAATGGCTGCACATAGGCTATTCCATTCAACAAATAATTTTCAAAAATCCAAACTTGAGGGTTGTCAATGTGCACTTAAATTTGTCATTTGATTTTTTTACAAGTAGATAGATATAAAATGGCAAAACAGTATTAAGTTACCCATTCCCCTGTTAATTTGTAAGTATGTATGAGCCTGACAAATGATCTGATATACCAGGAAGACCGGAGGGTTGGCCAACATATTTTATAAGAATTGTGCCGCATGACTCATGGTTAATTTGCAAGGGGTCCTGGGACCACATACAGCTAAGAAGTGTGAGTATTTTACAGCAGATATGGTGCTGTATTCATGTATGAACCTCATTTTCTAATATGAAACATATCTGTAAGGACTGCTGGCTTAAAGGCCTGTGTTGGCCTCATCTCATCATAGTACCCAATCCCAGTCAATTTGCCAACAGCATTTGGCAAACCTCAGACGCTTCAGTTTACTCCTTCGAAACAGTAGGGGCTTTGCTAATGGCAAGCCTTTCAAAATTCTTTTTAACATAAAGGTTTGAAAATAATTTGAGCTGGCTCCAGAATACAACTAATACTTTAAGTATGTAGTTTGTGTACTTCCTACCAAATTATCTGCATAGTTTTTATTGTATTATTACATGAAATTATTGGTAGGCCAGTGCATTGTCTTACACTAAGCTATCTAAGCTAACTATTTATTGGTTATTGTGTGACTTTTTCCTTTCCTGCGATGAAAGAGGGAAAGAAAAGAAATTTATGAATATTTATTTATTTAATATTTAACATCATCTTCAGCATCAATGGACATTTAATGACAGGAACAAGTCATACTCATATAAAATATCACATATTTATACACAAGTCAATCACAATTTAGCATTTCCAATTTACATTGTGTGCATGTCTTTAGACTGTGGAAGGAAACCCAGAGTAAACCCACACAAACTAAGAGAAACATGCCAACTCCACACAGCGATTTTCCAGGTTGCCCCACCATGCGATGAAAGCTGGGTCCTCCTTGCTGTAAGGCCACAGCACTATCCAGTGCGCCACCGTGCCGCCGTAAATGTGGATATAAAAACAATGATAAATACATCTTATTTTATTTGAAAAAAGGTTTTAATGAAACATATACATTTTCACAAGCTAGGTTACTATAGACAGGACTTGTGGAGGAAATCAGAAAATGTGGAAGTCAAGAATAACCTGGTAGAACAACGTGACGAGGTGGACTAAAATATCAGGGGCCAGACTGCTACAGAGGGAACTGGAGAAAGTTGACTCATCCATATAGCCAATTATCATTATGTGATTACAGAATATGACATGACATACTATATTATATTTGGAAAAACCTGATGGAACTACAAAATTTTCAGTTAATTCAACTTTTATGAATAAAGTTAACAGAACAATATCAGTGCCTTACATAACTCACTCATTTTACTGTATTTTAGACACTCAAAAACTCAAAGCTTTTAAGTCTGGGATAATTTGGTATTTCCAATTTGCCTAGCATACATGTTTCGGACTGAAGGAGAAAACCAGAGCGCACAGAGGGAAACTACCCAGAAATGGGAAGAAGATGCAAACCTCACACTCCAGAAATAGAAAGAAACCCCGCACTCCACTCAGAGATCAAACCCAGAACCTTCTTGCTGTGACGTGCTGCCACTTACATTCTAAATAGATTGATAAATATCTATATGTCTGTGTGCAGTGTTTTGTATGTATTGTGTACTTCTTAGTACATACAGTATATGTATATAAGATATAATCTGAGACATTTTTTATTTGATAATATTAAAAATTTAGTTTGATTGATTTATTTTTACATTAGAACATTGCCACAATGCAAAAATTAAATTCATTATATAACCATGATGAGATTTTTTTAACCATCCTTATCAGTCGAGTATTATTCTATAGTTCACCCAGGTTAATCCTATAGGGTGCAAAAAGTGTTAAAATTAATGAGATGTGAGAAGGTGGACAGTGAGTGAGTAAGTGAGAGACAGGGAGAGAGAGAGAGAGCTGTCTGACATACAGTATTAATAAAGCTGCTTGTGTAAGTTTGACAGACTATATTTCTATCCAGCAATCTGTGCTGATCAAAAGGTCACACAAGCACACACTCCAGATGTGTGAATCTCAATTAAGTCCACATCTGCAGCCGTAAGAAAAATAATTAATACAGGCAATATTATTATTTCAAAATGTAATCTTTAAGGATAAATAAAAGCACCTTCATTCTCTCCGTTATTAACAAACGCTCCTAATGAAGTAATTTCAGAAATTCCAGGAGCTAATGCATCCACTGATGTATTTATATTATTTTTGTTTTTTTGTTATTTTTTGTAATATAAATCTGAAATAATCCTTTGCATGCTGCCAAACACAAACATCCCCTCTCTGTAATGGGGAGGTGACAAAGTACACTTGGTGCACTTCAGTAACATAGCGTGGGATTACCTGTCACATATTTGGACATACAATTTCCCCATTGTAGGACAAATAAAGGCTTATCATATCTTATCTTATCTTATCTTACAAAATAAAAACAGATTTTTGTAACTCCATTTTTAAAATTCTAGGCTATATTAAATCAGTTTGTGTTTCATTCGCTTTCTTATTCACAGACACACACGCAATAACAAAAATATATACACTGATTGATCACTGAATTACTAGGAACCCATGGCAGTTGGTATATGTTTACTGATAAAATGCCCCAACTAGCACTTACCTTACAACCAGCTTACATGCTGCAGAAGGCAATATTTTCTAGAGTGACTTTAGTGTCTTTAATCCTGAACAGATATTTAGAGGTGTGGTGTTAGTGTAACAACAACAATACTAGGATATCACGGGTGTACCAAATAAATCAGTTATCAACCTATCAACACACATACAGCCAAAGGTCAAAGAGTGCCCAGCCACTTGTGATTTGATCCTAGAAGCGAGTGTTAAACTAGCAAGGTGAACTGGCAGAGTTACTGCAGCAGGCATGTTCACCACCTTGTGGTATCAGTTCTCTACGTTTTCTACATGAATCGTTTTGTTTATGAATAAGCACTTTTATGTTACTGTTTGGTTTAAAATGAGCAGTTTAATGAAGAATCACAGCGCCATCTGCTGGTTATATGGAACATCAGCGTTAATATTTCTGAAACAAAAGACGGCCGTCATTGACCACCTCTATTGATGTGCATAGACATTAATTGTCCCATAAGAAGTAAACATGCTGGCAGAAATATAGAGGCAGGCCAAATGAAAATGGAGTGGTGTGACCGGGTAAAAAGCAATCAAGACAAAAACAATAACAGCTGGCTGGCCTCTAGCAAACCACACAAAAACAACACAGTCTGCCGAATGCTGAAGCCAGAACTGAATAATCCTGAGCTATAGTGTGTCAAGCTCTCAAGTAGAACACGCATGCCTGTCCATTTTCATAGGTAATTAGAGATATCATAAACTTCTAACCAAAGCATGCAATAAATGGTTTCTAAATGGTTTCTTTAAAAAGCCACTAGGCACTTTCAGCAGCTTGTGAGTATCCATTCATTCAAAGTGGCCTTTAGAGCTAAGAAAACAAAGATATAAAAAATGAAAATAGCTGGTGACTAATATGAAGCATCCATCATTAACTTTGTGCTTCTTTCCTGCAACGTCTTGCAGAAATTAATTGAGTGGCACAGAGGGGCCGGTGGACAGCCCAAGGCAAGACTGCCTCCACCGTCTGTTCCTTGTGTCTCACACAGACTTCAGCCCACTAAACTGCTGATGCCAAAAACGCAATAAGCCACTGTGTACAAGTCCACTTCTTACTAAACAAAAGGCTGATCATATTTATGTAGTGCATCACACCGACAGCATTCATATAAGCATTCGTAATAATATTTATAAAAAAATAAAAATAAGAATAATGATAATCATTAATTATTAATGATGGAAACCCATGATTTGTCTAGTCATGTTTTTGTGAAGTACCTGTGGCACAGAATACAGAAATGAGTCAAGTATCTTATACTTCTTGGTTTCATTAGCATTAGAAGATGATTTCAGGAGGAAGATTACTGTTCAAAAAAGAAAATAATGCAAGAGGAAACATGATCAAATGCATATTAATACTTAAAGTGGTCTATATTTTACAATGTACTTTAATCTTCATACAGCACATGGGAAGATAATGTGCACTTTCATTTATCAAGCATTAAGAGTTGCATTTTCATAAGTAATGAATCAATAAGCAAATAAATTCAAGAGACAAAAATACAACATATCAATATGTAGACCTTTTTGAAAATTAATAAATTAATAAATAAACTTTCAGAAAGAAGTATAAAAAAATAATATACACTTTCTACTTCCACAGTCATTAAGAGGGCTGTAAGCCAGGTATTACAAATGAACTGCACAATATCAGATTTGCATCAATAAATGCTCTAGATTTTTTCTTGAGAAAAAATATCAGTTAATAAAGTTACAACTTAACATTGGCGTGTTTCTTACACCATAAACAAATAAACACTAAAAACCCTTACAGGATAGTTTAAATTCTCTGCTCGGTAGCGCAATGACCACGGTCACGCCATCTGCACTTAGAAAACACTTGGTCGAGCTATCTACTCTAGGAGTGTAGTGCGCCTCTAAACCGTGTTTTACAGTTGGAAGCACTTAAAAGCAGAAGGGAAAGCTGCTTTCACTTGTAGTATAAAGAAATAGAAAATAGAGATGAAGTTGAAAAATAGTGATGAGATGAATTATTATATGGCATCAAATTATGCATTACACACTTACCCAGGCAGAAGATTATAATAGTTTATATTAATAGTTTAGTTATTTTCCATTGTTTTTCTGTTGAATGTTTAAAGTCGATAGTATTGATATTTTGAATTGAGGATCGATTTTAAAGCATAAAAATCTTGTATCGGAAGTATCGATATTTCAGTATCGATCCACACATCACTTGTATTAGCCACCTACACATCTAGAGTGTAACGTAAGCTTTCGGGAAGTTGTGCTAAATTCTATACATTTATATGTATAATTAGATAAATTCCCAAGCAAAATAAATAAAAATAAAATAAAATAAAAAGTGAGGAAATAAAACAAACTTAAAAAATTCAACATTTGTAGCTTTACTGCCACCTCCTGGGTATGAGTGTTACTATCGAAATGACTACAGCTGCAGCAGCAGACTGATATAGAAAACAGAAAAAATACAATCAGTGAACATACACACATCAACCAGAATTTGAATGTGTTATATTTATAACAGTACACAGTGAATAGGAAAATAAACCTACAATAATTATGTGCTTGAGAATAAAATATCAAAACAAACTTGAGGTAGCGTGGTGACTATCGATGTAATATCGGTGTGACTATCAATATCGATGTAAGAGCGATTTTAAACATTTACTCCATCACGGACATTTACACCACACGCTGCACCCGCAAAGCACTCAAGATTGTGGGTGACCATACACACCCAT
>JAOUQT010000042.1:13107292-13123147 GCA_025769995.1 Xyliphius kryptos | reverse complement strand
AGGAGTGGCAGGACTGATTAAAGTACTTCTTATGATGAAGCATGAAACCATTGTACCTTCAGTCCTTTACTCAGAGGAAAGTTCTAGCATTGACGTTCAAGCTCTCAATCTCAAAATTCCCACCAAAGCTGAGAAATGGATCACCAGCAGAGGTTCAGTCAGAGTTGCTGGTATAAATAACTTTGGATTTGGAGGAACAAATGCACATGTAGTTGTGAAGCAGTATATTCAGCCAAAATCACAGAAAACGGCTGTCAAGAAGCAACACAATATATTTGTTCTTTCAGCAACATCAGAAAAATCACTGGCAAGGATGATGGAAGACACTACCAATAATATCAGTGCAAAGAATTTAACAGATCTGCAAAGTCTGGCATACACATCTGGCTGCAGGAGGAGCCACGGGAAGCATAAATACAGGAAAGCGTTTCATATATTATCTTTGACTGATTTGAAAGAGAAACTTTTGCTTGCGCAAGACAAAAAGAGAGTCCCAGCAAAGCAACACCCTAGACTATTGTTTGTGTTTTGTGGAAATGGTGTTACCTACAGAGGTATGTGCAAACAGCTCCTAAAAGAGGAATCTATTTTCAGGAAGAAAGTAAAAGAGATTGAGGATATTTTCCAGAAATACAAAAAACTCGAGTTAGTAAAAATACTTGAAGGAGACTCTGAGACTGAAGTTGGTTTCTCAGAACCTGAAATTATTCAGCCTCTCCTTTTTGGCATACAGGTTGCCATTGCTGATTTACTAATGCACTGGGGGGTTAGGCCAGATGCTGTTCTTGGACATTCTGTTGGAGAGGTCGCTGCAGCTCACTGCTCTGGTCTTTTGTCACTTGAGGATGCAGTAAAGGTGATCTACTATCGTAGCAGTTTGCAAAGTAGAGTAACGGGAGGGAAAATGCTCGTCATCAGCAACATGCTTGTGTCAGATGTGTTGAAAATTCTCCCTTCTTACTCTGGAAGGATTTGCTTGGCAGCACAAAACAGCCCTCAGTCTTGCACACTTTCAGGAGATGAAGATGCTATTGATTATTTGCACAGGAGCTTGAGAAATTCAGATGAAGGCAAAAATCTGTTCTTGCATGTTTTAGATGTTCCTGCTGCTTATCACAGTCACATGATGGATCCTATTTTGGAAGAAGTAAAGAATAAGATGGGTCAATTACATGCACACGATATGGTCACTGAATTATTCTCAACAGTGTCGGGAGGCAAGGCGAGCCCAACAGATTTTGTTAACGGTAACTACTGGGCAAGAAACCTCAGAGAGCCTGTTGCATTCGAACAAGCACTAAATTCAGCTAAACAGACTAAGAATGCAATATTTGTTGAGATTGGGCCAAGAAGGGCTTTGCAGAGAAATATTGTTGAGGCTCTAGGGAGCGACACGGTGGTGCTTTCCTCAGTGCAGCCAGATAAAGAAATTGAGACAATGCTAGCAGTTGTATCCAAACTGTTTGAAATAGGTGTCAATGTAGATTGGGATCAGTTCTACAAAGGCTATGAGATGGAACCAATTGCTTTTCCAAGGTATCAGTTTGACAGTGTGAGGAAGGATGTACTTACTAATGCAACCCTATCTGGTGACAGTAGTATCCATCCTGTAATTACACAGATAAGTAAAAATGGCTTGGATTTCAGCTGTGACTTTTCCTCTGGTGCACTGTCCTATCTGTATGAACATAAACACCAAGGTGTTGCTATTGTCCCTGGGGCATTTTATGTTGAATTAGGCTTAGCAGCTGTCATGACAAGGGTGAAACCAAAAATACCTCTCAGCTCTCTGAAGCTCAGTATAAAGTTTCACACTCCATGTGTTTTGTCTCAGAATACAACGGATGTGAAGGTACGATTGGATCCAATTGACAGTACAGCAGGGCAAATGTTTCAGTTTAAGGTGCACACTTCATCAATAAATTATGCAACAGGGAAAGTTGAGTCAACACAGGAAGGATTACCTGAAGAGTCCTACATTTCACTGAACTGTGTCTTTAAAAGATGCCAGTCTGTTGTGAGTTCTGAAGAGTTCTATAAGAACCTATCACTCGGTGGATTTCAGTATGGTCCTGTTTTCAAAAACAAAGGAAATGTGTATTATGGAGAGGAGCTTGGAGAAACATACTCAATTGTTACTGTTCCTAATGAACTCTTACCCCAACTGCATGACTACTACATTCATCCTGTAGTCCTAGATTATCTCATGCAACTTGTTCCTGTCTCAGGAACATATCATTTCTTGGGAAGAGCTGGATTTCCTTCACAAATAGGCAGCCTGACTGTGTTTGAACCGCTGCAGAAGGAGATGGTTGTATATTTAAGAGCAACACACATGGGAAATGAAGAACTTGTCATTTGTGGTTGTTTTACCGACAAAGATGGCAGGGTTTTGGTTGAACTCAAGAATGTAATCATTACCTACCTGGGAAATCGATCCCGTGTTGTAGAGGAGTATTTTTATCACAACAGTTACAGTGTAGCATCAGAGCATGACAACTCGACAACATTAAAAGCAATAGTTTTTGCTGATCATTTAGGAATTTCAACAGGTCTGCAACAATATTTAGCCCCAACATCAAAATATATTTCCCCCACACATGCCAAGATGCTGATAGAATGCGATTTTGAAGATTTTTTATCCAACCTGAACATCCAAAATCTCAGTTCAGACTTCCAAGAGGTGTTGTTCATGTGGAGTGATGCAGAGTTAAAGTCGCATAATGCAGAGAATGTGTTAGACTGCATGGCAAGTCGTTGTGAGATATTCCGAAAAATTGTTGCAGGCCTTAAGTCAATGCATTTTCAAAACTCCATCAGGGTAGTCACTTATCGGTCCTCAGGACGAACAATAGACCAGATCAGTCCTGGTTTTGTACTCTCTGGAATGACGAGAGCATGTGCAGCAGAATTGTCAGCCCTTTCCTTTCAGTTGATAGATACTGATTCCACTAAGGACATTAAAGCATTGGCTGAGGTCATCAGATCGTACCCTTGCAGTAAATACCCTGAGCTAGTCATCAGAAATGGCCAGATTCTTAAACCTCAGATTAATCACACAAAAATCTTAGATGACTCACATCAAAGTGTCGAAAAATTACAGTGTGAAAGCTTTATCTTGCAAACCTCTGATCCCTACAGAGCAACACGTCTGTCAGCCATTGTTTCTGATAAATGTACTAAACCAATTCAAGGGAAAAATGTTGAGATCCAGCTCTGTAAAATATGCATGCACTCCTCAGATTATTTTCCAGTTAGTGTGTCTGATCTCAAATTTAGTCAGACTCTATATTGGAACAAACACGCCACTCAGAACCACAAACTTTTAGCTCTCGACTTCACTGGAAATGTCACAGCTGTGGGAAAAGATGTGAAGGAACTGAAAGTGGGAGACCATATAGCTTGCTGTTATCCGGTTGTTGCATGTAGCAAAGTTGTTATTCCAGCAGATGCATGCTACAAAACAAAGATTCTTCCATTTCTGAAGGAAACTCCCTGTGTGTCTTATCTTATACTTGCTTGGGAGATCTTCCACTGTGCTCTGCCTAAGGCCAGACATAAGAAGTTAGGCATTTATTCTTCTTTACCAGACTCTGTTCTGGTGAAAGTATTAACTATGTTGGCAGGCAGATCAGGTTGGAGTGTCACTGTGGCCAAAAATACTGATCAGCTGTCTCATGGTTTCAGTGAGATGGCAGCAATTGTGCTTCTGCCACCATATGATGAAACTGTCATTACAAAAGCAAGTGAAATTACAAGTGTTCGAGATGTTGTCCTTGTTGCTGACAACCAGCCAAACACCTTTGTCAGTCAGCTTGCTTTTAGAGGTCAAAATAATGAAGTCCACCTTAAATTCATTTTTACAACAAGCCTCTTGCAAAAGCAGTCAGTCAGAGCACGGAAATTACACACGTTTCGCTGGTTGAAAAACATGCATTTGGACAGAAAATTTGTGAATTTAGAAAAAAAGACAATTCAGCTTTCAAAAGGAGTAAACACTGAGTGCTTGCCTTTCGAATCATACTTCAGGTGTCAGAGCATATCAGTTGTAGTCTTGAGCCATAACACCAAGGATGAACCTTTAGATATCCCTCTGATGGCAAAAGTCAAACAACTGTTCCGGAAGCATTGTGTTTACATAGTGACTGGTGGTCTATCAGGACTCGGATTTGAGACAGTGAAGTTTATTGCTCAGAGAGGTGGAGGGACTATTGTTATCCTGTCCAGGAGTGGCGCAAATGATCAGACAAAAGAGGAGATAAATAATGTAAAAAATCAGTGTCAGTGTTTAATCACAAGATTACAGTGCGATGTATCTGTTTCAGAGCAAGTTCACCATGCAGTTGTTCAGATCAGTAAACTCTTCCCATCGCAACCAATCAAAGGAGTGTTCCATAGTGCAGTAATTCTCCATGATGGACTAATTGAAAGCCTAAATAAATCACTCTATGAGAAAGTCATGAGGCCAAAGGTGAATGGTGTAATTAATCTTCACTATGCCACCAAACACTGCGATCTAGATTATTTTGTGTGCTATTCCTCTATCTCAGCTTTCCTTGGCAATGCTTCACAGACAAACTACGCTTCTGCCAACTCATTTATGGATGCCTTCTGCCAGTACCGCAGAAATATTGGACTTCCTGGGCAGTCAATTAACTGGGGAGCTTTAAATTTGGGACTCCTGTTAAACCAACACCATTTCCAAAGATTTCTGGAGACAAAGGGAATAATGATTCTAGAAGTGTCAGAAATTCATGATAGTCTTGAGCAGTGTCTTTTGATGAACAAACCTCAACAGGTTGTCTGCAGATTCCATTTCAAAAACATTAGATATAATGTGCTGTCTCAGAACAAGTCACTCACTATGCGGTTATCAGCACTGGTGGAGGAGGAGCTCAAAAAGGCTAAAATGATCAACTCAGAAGTTGAACAGAGTAATGCAAACTCATCACCTGATATTTATATCAAATCACTGATAAGTGAAAATGTCCACATTGAGCAGGAAGAGCTGAGTGATGATACATGCCTTTCAACACTGGGAATTGATTCCATGTTAGCCATGACACTGCAGAACCTCATCTTCCAGGATAAAGGAGTGAATGTGCCTCTGGTTATGCTCCTTGATCCTGAGAAGACCCTGTCAGACTTGGTGAAAATACTGGTGGAACTACAACGTGGAGGAAATCAAAGTAGTAACATTTCCATTCTCCCTGATGTTGAGACTACTGTATTTTAGTTTTTTTTTTAAAACAGAAGGTAGTTTAAATATACAAAGCAGGCCGTGGGTGCACCATGTCCACCATCTGTGGTAAAATATATTGTGGTATAACTTTTTTACCCAGCCTGAAAAAGACAATACCCACTCAATATTGACATCCTGGCAAGTTTATGGTTTCTTTATGGTACTCTTTGTGTATACCTAGCAAATGATCATGTACATGCTGATTTTGCAGTGAAACAGAAGAGGTTCTTTGCACAGTGCTGTCAGCACTGTACATTTGGGGGTTTTGTTAATGGCTGGTGTTATTTAGCTAGCTGTACACCTTTTGAAAAATATGTATGTTCCACAAAGGTATGTAGGAGGTACTTAGTGGACAACTTCACCAGAGATGCTATAGGGGAAATATACTATAGGTCTCAACACACCTGCAGGCAACATCAACACAAATGCCCAAAGATTGCCAAGATCTGTGTATGGAATAATGTGGGTTTCCTTTGACCAAGATGTATGACTAGTGTTTGCTTATATTCAGGTACATATAATCACTTACTGTGTATTTAGTTGTTCTGATTACAATAGTAATGAAGGTGATTGTGCATTTTAGTAACTTTCTATTTACTGTGTATGTTTATTTCTCAATAAATAATAATATATATGTGAACCATGGACCAGTTTTTCCATTCTTATAATTTAACAGCTCTTCCAGTTGTCACACCTCACTTCAAAATCATTCTGTAACAGCAGTTCAATACCATTTGCAATTCACATTTTGGCTTTTTATAAAACAATCAGCCAGTGTCGTTTAACTCTCTCAATAATAATTCCTTCTCATGTTTCAGTTTATATTTTTAACTCTAATATATTTTATTTAAAAATCCTATTGTTCTTTACATATAAAATACAAAGTACAAAAGTACTCTACCTCATCACACCCCCTATTAAAATAGTTGGGTTTAGTCACATTCTTTTACTGATCCCTGTAGAGGTGAACACCTGGAGCAGGTTGTTGCCCTCATTGAGGCGCACAGGGATCATACAAATAAAACAAAATGCCTTGACGTTTTAAAAACATAGTCACACATTATAATAATTACACATCACACATCTCTGATTATTATAATTTATTTAGAATGAATCCTGGATTGGATAAGTAGTCGGCTAGTAAATAAATAAAGCACATTATATTAATAACCATCAAATCACAAAAAAATATCCCAATAATTACCCAATAATAAAGGGTTTAAAAAAGGGCTATTTAATAAAATTCTAGAGAATACAAGACAATTTTGGTTGGATCAACAAACTGCAGGATTGAAAGTTGACCCTAAATTTCAGAGTAGCAAGAAAGAAGACAGAGCCTTGTTTGTGATTTGCCAAAAAAAGACACTTGGAAGACTCTAATGCTACAAAGGTTTTATAGTCAGTTCAAGCCACGTAAAAATCAAATGAAAATGAACAGCCACTGAAAAGACACCACATTTAGTGTGAAGCATGGTGGTGGTGGTGGCAATATATTACAAGAGCAACTGTTCAGGATAGACGGAAAATAGATGCTAGCAAATTCATGCACTACTGTAATAAATGATTGATTTTGAACAACATATGTATCTGAAACAACATTTTCATATTTAGTTGAATAAAGTTATTAGAATGTTTTATTTACAAATGACTAAAAAATGCCTGGTATTCAATGTATGCATCATCTTTACCCCATGGCAACATTTTAGACTGTACACATTTGTCTATAATTGACCAGATAATCAGAACAGAATCAAAACTGTCGTCATTCATCAACACAGAAGAACGAAAAGTAAATTACTACGACTCAACAGTGGATAACGAATAATAATAAAGAAGAGCATAAGTTTATACACGTTCTTTAAGTAATGTATCTTTATAGACTTCAGAAACAAACATGCATCCGTTTTATGTTTATTTTCTATCATTGCTTTCTTTTAGAAGTGCAGCCAGTGAGTTCAGAGTAATGCTGGGATCAAGTAAAGAAGCAAGTGGAATATTCACACCAATATCCTGAAACAATTGATTCTGCAGTGTCATGGCTAACATAGAATCAACGCCCAGTGCAGCAAGGCCAGTCTCACCTTCGAACTTATCTGCATCAACATTGCAAATGTCACCTACCATGCCTCGAATATACTCATCAAATGACGACTGTAGATCCTTTCTAGATTCGCTCTCTGTTTTGACCTCAAATTCTTTCTCAATTAAGGCTGCGAGTCGGACTTTTAGCGAGGCATTTTGGGAGAGGACGTTATTCCTTAAGTTTCTGAAATTGAATTTGCACACAACCTGTTGAGGCTTGTTTTCCAATAAACAGTGCTTTAAAGCTTCATGGATTTCTGGTACCTCCATTGTCATTAAACCTTTGGATTCTAAGAATTTTTGAAAATCTGCTTTGTTAAACAGTAGGCCTAATTTAAGAGGTCCCCAATTGATGGACTGTCCAGCAAGTCCGACGTTACGCCGATAGTGGCAGAAAGTGTCTAGAAATGAGTTGGCTGCTGCATAGTTAGCCTGCGACGCATTGCCAATAAAAGAAGAGATGGATGAATAACATACAAAGTAATCTACTTTGCTGTGTAAAGTAGCGTAGTGAAGGTTCAGTGCACCACTGACTTTTGGACGCAAGACTTTTTCAAAGAGAGACTTATTAAGTGTTTCAAGAAGTCCATCATGCAGCACAGCAGCACTGTGAAAAACTCCTTTTATTGGACAAGAAGGGAATTTTTTCTCAATGACAGTAACTGCCTTCACTACCTCATCTGATACAGACACATCACACTGGAGAGAGATTATTCTTACTCCATATCTCTTTTTAATGTTGGTGATATGCAACTCTGTCTCCTCAGATGGGGCACTCCTTGAGAGTGTAGCAATGCACTTCCCACCCCAGTGAGAAATAAACTTGACTGTTTCAAGTCCCAATCCAGACAAACCCCCGGAAATGATGTACACAGCAGATTTTGAAAAGAGCTGCATTTGTCTGGGTTGTAGAGAAATCTGAGATCTATCATCCATAGACACATTGTTATCTAGAACTATAGTGGAAATAGTTTTAGCAGAGAAGTATGATCCAACATTCTCTGTTTCAGCATGGGTACTCTGGAACACCTTGCTTTGTAAGGACAAAATGTTGCTATCCAACTGCATCGTTTTTAGCCATCTGTATACATCAGAACTCAGTGCTTTGAGATGTGATTTCTGAAAAATGTTACACAATTTAACAAAATGGAAGCACATATGCTCACTATCATTTGGAAGAATTCTTGCTGGAGTTACATTTTTGTCACAAGAAACAAGAAACACGTGCTTTGTCTCACTGGTCTCACTGCTCAACTGTGCCAAGAATTCCAGATCATAAGGAGGTATGAGGACGAAAACAGAACAATGGTCTAAACGTTGGCCCAGTGCATCTAATTCCTTTTCTGTAACAACATTCCATCCTGACTTATTTGCAGTCTTAGTTAAAACCTTCATCAGCGCAGAGTCTGGTGTTGTAGAAAAAATGCCCAATGTCTTGTTTTGTTTGACCTTTGATAATGCACGGCGCAAAATCTCCCAAGCAAGTATAATGTAAGACACACAAGGAGTGTCCCTCAAAAACTGAAGTCTCTTTGTTTTATAGCAAGCATCCTCTGGAAGGGTAAGCCGGGAGGCTGCTACAATGGGGTAACAGGAGACTATATGGTCTCCCACTTTCAGTTTTCTTACATCTTTTCCAACAGCTGTGACAATCCCACTAAAGTCAAGGGCTAATATGTTGTGCTTCTGAGGTGTGTATTTGTTCCAATATAGAGTCTGACCAAATATAAGGTCAGAAATACTTACTGGAAAATAGTCTGAGGTGTGTGTGCATATTTTACACAGCTGAACCTCTACATTTTTTCCATCAGTGAATACAGCCACCTCATTAGATGGTGTGGCAGACAAGCAAGTCATTTCATATGGGTTGGATGTCTGAAGTGTAAGGTATTCAGACCTGAGAGAGTGTACACCTTCGGCTATTTTATTAAGGGTTGTTCTTGTTATCACTGTTGATTGAACCTGCCCTTGACTTATCATGACCTCTGGGTACTCAAGGCTTTTATAGGAGCAAATTACACAACCCAGTGCTTTTATGTCCTCTCTTGACAATGTGGCAAGATCTAACAACTGAAATGAAACTTCCGACAACTCAGCAGCACAGGCCCTTGTCAGGCCTGAGAGCACAAATCCTGGATTAATGTGATCGACAGTGCTTTCAGAAGATCTGTAACTTATGACATGAAGGGTGCGCAAGTGCTTGCACTTCTTTAAAGTCAAAACAATGCAGCGGTAAAGCTCGCAAGTGTTTGCCAACTGCTCCAGTACTGTCTGGGTTTTAAGATAACTGAGATTTTGACAGCTCCAGATAAAGATAACTTTGTCCATGTCAACTGTATGATGATCCAATTGCAATAGAAAATCTGAAACTTGCAAAGACGACAAATCTTCATCCGTGGGAGAGAAAAATACAGATAATGGGTGTAAGTACGTCTTCAGTGCATCAGCGATACCTAAAGTATCCGCAAAGACAACAGCTTTTTGTTTGCTGATTATGCTGGTATTAGTTTGGACTGCGACTCTTTCATTATGAAAAAAGTAAAAGCCAGTAACCTTTGCACCATCTTCTACAAGAGTGATTCTGACATCCTTCAGTTCAATCAGTGTGTGTCCTTTTCTGTCTGTAAAGCAACCACATACCTCAATGTACTCTGGCGTCTCTCGAGTAAGCCTCATATATATGACTACTTCCTTACACAGAGGACCAATAATCACCATGTTGCCGATTGCAGAGGGAAATCCATGTAGAATAGTTCTGCTACTCAGAGCTAAAACAGAGGTCATCTGCAGAAAATAATCCAGAACAACAGGGTGCAGGTAGTACTTGTATAATTCGGTTAGCAAGTGGTCTGCTATATTAACTCTGGCTACTGCTTCTTTAAAATCTTCTCCATACTGAATGTCACCCAGCTGCTGAAAGATGGGCCCATAATCAAACCCTGCCTGTTTCAGTGTAGCATACACCTCTTCTTTTGGTATGACTGATGGACATCGATTAGAAATAATGTCCAAGAGAATGTATTGGTGGTCAGTCACAGCTGGTCCATTTTTATAAGCTATGACACCTGATGCATGTGTTGCAGTGGAGGACTGTATCTGAAACAAAGTCTTATCTTCACACGGCTCAAGCTGAACTTTTAAACTCTGTGAACTCTTGCTAAGAACAAGCACATTCTGAAAGTTTATTGTAAGTTGAAGAGAAGTAAGAGGTATCTTTGGGATCAGAGATTCCATGACAGAAGCCAGGGCCAGTTCAGTGTACAGGGCACCTGGAGCAATGGCTATACCATTACTCTTGTGCTCCCACAGGTATGGGGTGATTTCTAATGACAGATTGCATTTGAACATTCTGTTATTACTTTTATAAGGAATTATCAGGGGGTGTGGACAGAAAGTTATCACATCATTACCTTGTCTTACTTCCTCAAAGTATACATCATTTTTAGGGCAATCAAACTTATAGACTGGGTACGAAGCTGGTGGTGACTGAAAGCCATCATAAAACTGATCCCAGTCTATATTAACTCCAAGCTCAAAGAGTTTGGACACAACAGTATGTAATGAATCCTGATCTTTATTTGGTTGTATTGAAGAGAGCACAACTGTGTCATTTCCTAATGTCTCCATAATGTTCCTCTGCAGAGCCTTTCGAGGGCCAATCTCTACAAAGATCATGTTCTTCTTATCACTTGCCACAGCTCGTACTGCTTGTTCAAATGCAACTGGATTTCTGATATTTCGTGCCCAGTAATCACCAGTTACAAAATCCCCAGGACAATACGTCCTTCCTGTTACTGTGGAAAATAACTCGCATTTCATTTCATGTTGAGTTAAAGACCCAATGCTGTCTCTAATTTGATTCAGAACTGGTTCCATCATATGACTGTGGTAAGCAGCAGGAACCTCCAGCACATGAAGAAACATGTTCTTTACCCTAAACGAGATCTTTAAGAATTGGTGTACACTTTCAATAGCATCTTTCTCACCTGAGAGTACGCATGACACAGGACTGTTCAAAGCAGCTAGGCACAATTTTCCTGTGTATGGTGGAAGAATTTTCAAAATGTCTGACACAGCTACATTACCAACAACAAGCATCTTCCCTCCAGTGACTTTGCTCTGCAGAACACTACGATAATAGATTACTTTCACTGCTTCCTCTAGAGACAAAAGTCCTGAGCAATGGGCAGCAGCGACCTCTCCAACAGAGTGCCCAAGTACAGCTGTGGGTGTGATACCCCAGTGCTTTAGCAAGTGAGCTGTGGCAACCTGAGTGGCAAACAGGAGGGGCTGGACAATGTCTGGCTTTGAGAAATCATCATTGTCATAGCTGTTTGCTATTTTCTGTAAAATGCTTGTATTTCTGTAATTCTGAAAGCAGTTTTCAACCTCTTGGATTTTTTCTCTAAAGGCAGGCTCCTCTTTCAGCAGCTGCTGGCACATTCCCCTGTATGTGACCCCATTCCCACAGAAAATAAAGACTACCTTGGGGTCTGGCTTAATGGCATCAAACGTCTTGTTCAGGCTTGTTTTCAGCTGTTCCCTTAAATCTAAAAGAGATGTAGTAGCATACACTTTCCTATATTTGTGTTTCATGTGACTTCTTCGGCATGCTGATGTATACAAAAGAGTTGTTAGGTCAACTTTGTTTTCTGCGCTGATTCTTTGATAAGTGTCCGAAATACACATCTCAAGCGACTGACTTGTAGCAGCAGACAATGGGAACAACTTCCGTGAACTAGACCTTTCTATGTTAGAGGATGCAGAACATTTATATTCTCTAATTATAGCATGTGCATTAGTTCCCCCAAAACCAAAACTATTAACTCCAGCTACCCTTTCCCTGGGACCAGTGCAATGCCATGTTTCCGTTTTGGTGGGAATTTTGAGATTGAGAGCTTGAATGTCTATGCTAGAACCTTGCTCCGAGTAAAAGACTGAAGGTACAATGGTTTCATGCTTCATCATTAGAAGTACTTTAATCAGTCCTGCCACTCCTGCTGCAGATTCTGTGTGGCCAATGTTACTCTTAACTGAGCCAATAGGGAGTGGCCCTACCTCTGAGCCTCGTGCCTTGGCAATGACTTTAGAGATGCTTTCTGCTTCGACTGAATCTCCCACTGGAGTCCCAGTCCCATGAGCCTCTACATACTGGATATCAGCCAGATAGTTCCCAGTAGAATAGATTCTCCTGAGCAGATCCTCCTGCTGGACCACAGAGGGCTTTGTGATCGGAGTGACGGAGTGGCCATCTTGATTTACTGCTGTTTTGCACACAATGCCCCATATGTGATCATGGTCTTGAAGAGCCTTCAAAGAATAATAAACAAATGTAAATTTTATATACTATTAGAATATATTATATACACTATCTAACAAACCAATACAATTAAAAAATCACGCACATGTTTCAAAGTTTTTAGAAGAACTATCCCACAGCCTTCCCCTCTACCGTATCCATCTGCTCTTTGGGAGAAAGGTTTACTGATGCCTTCAGGTGAAATCATTTTTGCTTTGCTGAGAGCCACAAAGACCCGTGGCTCAAGAATACAACTCACACCGCCACAAAGTGCCATTTCACAATCACCTGGAAGATTAAAGAAATGTATTACAACATACAGGAAACATATTTTCCTACCACTTGTTACCTCATTATACCTGGTAGCACCAAGTTGGGACATTGCATAAAACATGAATAAAAACAGAATACAATGATTTGCAAATGTTGATGCTTGAAACATGTTCCAAAAGATTTGGAACGGGGCAAGAAAAGACTGAAAAAACAACTTTTTGGAACATTCCAAAGGCTGGGGTGAGGTTCACCACTTTGTGAACAACCGAGTGAGCAAAATGTCCAACAGTTTAATAACAATGTTTCTAAAAAATGTATTTCATCTACAGTCCATAATATCAGCAAATGATTCAGAGAAATCTCTGCAAGAACACAGCCCCATGATTAACACACTAAATTAAAAACCAACATCATTCTATAATGGATAATACCATATGGGCTCTGGACCATTTCAGAAAACCATTGTCAGTGAACACAGTTTAGTTTGTTACACCAAGTTAAAACTCAAAGTGGAAAAGTGTCCTGTCACCTGACAAGTCCATTTCAAATTATTTTTGGAAATCATGGACTCCGTGTCCACTGGGACAAAGAGGAAAAGACTGTCCAGATTGTAATCAGCGCAAAGTTAAAAAGCCAGCGTCTGTGATGGAATGGGGGTCTGTTAGTGCACATATGCTGACATACAAGCAAGGGTCTTCTTCAGGGACGTCCCTGCTAATTTCCGCAAGTCAGTGCCAAGCCACATTCTGCACGTGAGCAAATATTTGCAACAAACAATTAAGATTTATCTGTTTGAACAAAAAATATATTGTCTGTGTAATTTAATATTAATAATTGTATTCTGTTTTCATTTGTTTTACACATCGTTCCAACTTCATTGGAATTGGGGTTGTATTACTGATAAAAGTATTTATAAGTTAATATTAACATAGGAATACTAATTACACCTTATAATAAACATCTCCAATTGTATCATTATGACAGACGATAACAGGCGATAATCATTTCTGTGAAACAATCATCCTATGCAGGTTTTATGGGGCTATCAAGTTATTTGTTTTATTAGAGACCAGATATCATAGGAATCTATCGGACACATACAAACGTATACAATCATGATAGTAAATGTTCCTTAGGAACAATGCATTGCCTTGTTAGGCATCAAAACCCTTATGACCCCAGACAGATCTTAGACTCAGACATTGGGTATTATTAGTTTATTGGCTTCTGTAACTAAAGTCACATGTTTTTTTCACCAAGTGAACTCTAGCCTTGTGATACTTTACATGCAGAAATGTCTAACCTTGTCTGATTGCTTGGCATGCAGCGTGGACTGCAACTAAGGAAGAGGAGCAGGCACTGTCAATGGCAAATGAAGGCCCAGTGAGGTTGAATGTATAGGAGATCCTATTGGCTGCCATACTCATCGCTGTGCCTGTACCATTGTAGTGGGTTATGGTACTCGGACTGTTGTTCAGTAGTGTTTCATAGTCTCTGTTCATGAGCCCTGCAAGACCATATTATACAGTATATTGATGCATTAATGTATATTGATGGAAGCAATAGATACATATAACACATTTCTCTGGTAGACTTATAAAACTTTATTTCTCGGTAGACAAAATATTAAATCCTCCTGTAATACTGTTGTTATTACCTATGTAAACACCTGTTCTGGAGCCACTGGCTTTTTCCATTGGAATGCCTGAATCCTCCAGTGCTCTGTAAGAACACTGCAGAAGAAGCTTCTGTTGGGGATCCATACACTTAGCCTCAGCTTCAGAGATGCCAAAAAACCTGTGATCAAACTCATTGAACCTAGTAGAAATGACAAAGGATTAATATTTTCAGATCTCTATATGTGACAATCATCAAAAAGTCATTTATTAATACTACCCAACAGATTTGGTCATCTAAGGTTAATATATGTAGTCAAAATTATTCCAAAAACAGCTAATTAGTCCATAAAGACAATATATACAGTCAAATAGTCCACAATACATGCGTTTAAAAAATGTACTTTGTTTCCGGCTCTGAACGGAAGCAGAATTTAGAAAACTTTGAAGTATGTGAAGAAGCTCAGTCCTGTAACTACGCTGTAAGAGCATGTTCATTAACATTAGATTAAACAGTTACATTGCTATTTATAAATTTTGACGTGACTAGAACTATCGCATGAAGTCAAAAAATCCCAAGTACTGTACACAGAGTCTGCTACTGAAAGTAAAAAGCAACAGTAAAACTGTTATTAACTGGACAGGTCAATCATTCGATTACAGTGATGACACAGAAACCATCATGACTAATTATCATTATTCATCAAACATGTTTGCCAGCTGTTTATAGCCAATAAATAATCATGATCATTTAAATTGCCCAGCCTTTGTCTAAGCCAAGATCCACACATGCTGATACTGTCCATACGTACTAAATAAACACCACATGTCATATAGGAATATATAACTTCAAATTAAAGCTGTCACTCTGATGTTTAAACAAATCAATGTTACTAGATTTAACGACAGTGCCTTAAAATAGCAAAAGCTTTTTCACTGACCATTTACAAAGTGCAAAATAAAATTACAATAAAAGAAAAAAATATTTTACCTATGTCACAAATAAATATTAAAATACAGCCATGTTTTAACAAGCAGAACAAGAAAACTAATATCAATAATAATAATACAGGGTGGGCCATTTATATATATATATATATATATGGATACATACAGGATAGGCCATTTATACGGATACATACATACATACATATACAGGGGTTGGACAATAAAACTGAAACACCCGGTTTTAGACCACAATAATTTATTAGTATGGTATATGGACTCCTTTTGCGGCCAATACAGCATCAATTCGTCCTGGGAATGATGCATACAAGTCTTGCACAGTGGTCAGAGGGATTTTAAACCATTCTTCTTGCAGGATAGTGGCCAGGTCACTATGT
>JAOUQT010000042.1:13060768-13071613 GCA_025769995.1 Xyliphius kryptos | reverse complement strand
GTAACTTCAGTGGATCTGGGATTTGAACCCCCAACCTTCTGATTGATAGTCCAACACCCAAACCACTGAGCTACCACTCCCTCACAAAGTGGGTGCATTTATACGGAGACTTGATGACACACAGGTGGATTCCATCGATCATCATCAAGCATTTAGGTCAACATTGGTTCCTTCAGAGATCCTCACTGAACGTCTGGAGTGAGTTTGCTGCACTGAATAATACTGCAAGCCCCACCTTTCAGTTTTTTATTTCTATTTTTTTTTTTTTAAATATCCAATAAATTTGGTTCTCCATCACGATTGTGTTCCACTTGTTGATTCTTCACACAAAAAAAATACAATTTCATATCTTTATGTTGAAGCGCAAGGTTGAAAAGTTCAAAGGGGCCGAATACTTTTGGAAGGCATTGAGAATTTGAGAATTGCACAAGAAAGGTTTGCTTTTAGCCTTAACACAATTCTTATTGTTACAGTCCGTCCTCTGTTCTCAAATGTTTCCCCCTCCCATAAACGAATATTCCACAAACATTATGGTGATATCAGCATCCACTTCCAATTTATCGGAGTGTATCCATACTTATGGCCCACCCTGTATATTGTTTGAATATTCAAATAAAAGACCCAGATAATGAGCACTGCTGCTCCTCTGATGTGTTTACCTGCCCAAAGCAGGTCGTCTTGGAATGATGCCCGTGTTCCAGGAGGGCACGAAGGCCATGCAGAGACACAGCGCCATCTGTCCATCCTGGCATCTCGGAGCGACGCTACTTCTTCCGTCCCTCTTATCCTTATCTTTAACAAATGTCAGAAACAAGCAGACAGATGATACCAGGGACACCACTAACCCCTCACACACACGCACCTCCCCACACCCTCCCACCCCCCTGCACACACACACACACACACTCCCCCAGTGCCTCTGCACCATGCCCACCTCAGCCCATCAGCAAACATATGCCTGTTAATCAGCTTAACGTTTAGCATCAACACTCTTTCTCCTCTAAGCCTCCCCATCACTCTACCTCCCACACACACACAGACACACACACACACACACACACACACACACACACACACACAGAGACATACACACACACACACAGCAACACTTGGATGCAGGATTAATATCTAATTATGTCAGGTCACTCGTCCAGATGGACCCTTGCTCGTCCCATTGTGGCCCCCGTCACCTTTCGTGCGGGCCCTCTGACCTCCCGAGTCGCCTCGACAACGTGTCCCGCCATCCCTTCACGCCGAGGATGACACACGCTCATCCTGCTACGCCGACTCTCCCAAAGAGCCCCGGACGCCCCATAGTTGGTATTCTGCGCCCATCACACGCCTGGTTAAGCCCAATGAATAGAAGGCAGCGGGAGGGGAGGACGACCGTGGCCGTGGCGCTCTGAGGCTGGTGCCAGACAGATGGTCCACCGCCCAGAAAACAAGCCTGGGATTGAAGATGCCCGCATTGCGAGCTTTATTCTCTCTCATTAATGTCGCAGAACATAATAGTAAAGAATTAGAGGAGCGCCGTGTGAAAGGAATACGCTTGTGAGAATTTGCACGCCGACATGAAAAGGCGACCCCCACTCCGCCCAACGCCGCCCCACTTACCAGCGCTGTGCTGCCTGCATGGACACATGCGCCCACACACGTGCTCGGTTAATAAAAGATCAGATAATAGACATGTATGTACACCCAAGGCTTTCTGTATTTCAGCCGCGATTAACCGAACAGAACGGGACCTTAATTGTAAATTAGAAAACACCAGCACGCTCTTTCATTCCAAACCGGGCCACATGTTTACACGGGCGCCATTATTACAGTGCCTTAATGATGTAAGCACGAGGATAATTGGCTCAAACATCCAGTAACCAACAACTAGTTCGGAATTAAAAGTGTATTATAACAAAAACATCACAATATGGATTTTACTCGCAGGAGGAAACGGAGCAAATGACCCAAAATTTTCACCGTAGATAAAAATAAAACAAATGCCACATCTGTTAAGGTTTTGATTCGATTCCATTTTATTTATTATGTTGAAAATCGTGAAAAATGTCCTTGTAGTTCCACAGTTACATTCTGTGGTCCACCTGGTTCTCTACATAACCTGTTTGGTATGTTCTCTAATGAACAGGACCCATAGAGCAGGTGTATTAGGACGCTGGATGATTCTCAGTGACCTGGTGATGCAGGTGTGTTAGTTCCTGTTGTGCAGCATCCTGTAGTCTCTGATTCTACAGCCACAAGGTGGTGCAATAGAGTGGATACAGGGTTTAAAACAACACACACTAACACACCTGCACCACCATGTCAGTCAGAATCAGCCACCACCCTAATAAAACCTCCATGGTCCTGATCTTTAGAGAACATACCAAAGGGGACAAAAAGTATGTAGAGAAACAGATGGACTACAGATTGTGAAGTAAATGGGTGTTGCATCGGATTTGAGCGATGTGATCATGTGACCTGGACATTTCTCATTGTCCCCGTTAAGATTTCCTTGAAAAGTGATAGTGAAGTTAACGCTCTACCTTTAGCGCCATCATGGGACCAAAAAAAGTTTGCAGATCCAGCAAAGAACAAGTACAGAAACATGATAAAGCTGAAGAATCATTACAAAATACCAGAGCGCTTTAAAGACCGCTGAACTCGGTCATGTGTACGGATAAAAAGTTAGCGCTAAAGGAGCTAATGTAGCGAAAGGCGCTAACGCACTAACAAACCAGAGAGTGAAGACGTGAAAAGTTCTGATTCATTTGGATCAAAAACAGTTGGATGGTGAGAAATGTGAACGCCGTTCCGTTATATGTTCATTTACATTCGACGTTTAGATTAATTTTTAATAAAAGAATATAAAATAGTGTGGATAGCATTTCTTTGTTCCGGTTCCAGTATTTAACTCTACATTTATTCTATATAAAATATGTTTTATGTATTTTGGAGTCTCTAGAACAAATTAACTGGATTTGCACTGATTTAAATGGAACTAGGCGCCTCAGTTTTCATGGATTTCCGTTTTGATCGATTGTTTGCGGACGGATTAGCAACGAAAGCAGACGTTCCACTGTACATTTAAAAAAAAAGAACAATAATTAAAGCTTATCTGATTAGTACTCGTTTTTAATTCAATTATTCATTATCTTCTGCTTAATCCTCTACGAGGGTTGCAAAGTGGTAACCTATGACCATCCAGGGGAGGACGTCTCAGGCGCTGGGCAAATACATCCAGGACAGGGCGCCAACCTATCGCTGGGCACACACTCACTCACACACACAGACTATAGGGGCATCCAATTTACCTCAAATCCATGTTTTTGGAATGTGGGAGGAAACCGGAGAACACACGCAGACACAGGGAGGACATGGAAACTCCACCCAGATTGGGATTTGAACGGGGATCCCCCAGCGCCGAGAGGAGAACATGCTAATCACTAAGCCACCATGCCACCCTATTCTTTTATATTATTTAATATTTTTAGAACGTCTTCTTTTCATGTCAGTGGAGTGAGGAGTGGGTCTTCTGTCTGGGGGCCGTAGGTAGTTTTTGGTTACCCAACGCTGCAGCACACAGGCTGACAGCAGATGAGGGGGGAGGTTGTGCACGGAGGGGAATTCTGATTCGGAACCATCGCGCATTATGTCGGACTGCAGCCCGGCGGACATGCCAAGGTTAAAATTTCCATTGCTAATATGAACTTTGCGTAAGTGCTTATAATCGCGGCATCCCGTCTGCCTGGTTATTGTTTTTCCACTGAAGTAAAGCAAAGCCCGGAAAATTCCTCGGCAAATATAAACTTTGCTTAACTACTTATACGCTCGTTGTCTTCCCCCCGATCCCCCCTCCTCGCTCCCATATGCCAGCCAAAGGCGCGGGGCCTGAGAGAATACAAACAGTTCAGTTAAGCCAGTCTTCAACCCCCCCCCCAACACACACACACACACACACACACACACACACACACACACACACACACACAAAAGACAGAGCTCTTCAAAGGAGCAAAGTCCTTTTACACAGTTAAAGGAGAGCTGAAGCTCAGGAACGTGACGCTGTTTGAGAATGATTTGCTCGACACAAAGACCCGGGAGCCCACACGGCTCCTCCAGGCCCCTGAAGCTCAGTTAAGACCCTATGAAGATGGTGTGTGTACAATATAATCTGATAAGTGAATGAAATCAGATTTTTGCAATAATTCAATCAATGGGTTTACACACACTTCAGATAATCTGATAACGCCGGAACTCTGTCCACACGACTCAGTCAATAATCACATTTATTTAAGCCGCATCTCGGCACGTGCAAAGCCGACACAGCCCCTGTCTCAGACCGACGCCGTATTAATTGCGTGTGGTTTGAGACACAGCCTTGAACGAGCCGTCGCTGCTAATGTTTGAGAAATGATTAAAAGAAACACACAAATAGACGCAAAGACAACAATAAAGCATTAAGGCACGAGAGAGCGTGTGGAATCTATACCTATAAACGCTCTCGCTGACTCAGCACTAATTCTAAACTTCCCAAGTACCTACAAGGCTGAAACTTGGCATCCCTATCATGTCCTTGGAAAAACTTAGTGCCTCTCACCTTCCCACGATGGTTCAATGGTTCGTTCAATATCGCCATCAAACGCAAGACACCTCCAGGGACACATCGCGGTCTTCCTGAGTACCTACAGGGATTCCCTACCATGTCCTTGGAAAAACACCCTTTCCACCTCAGATGGATTGGCGCTTGGCGAGTACCTTAGAATGCTGAAAC
This sequence comes from Xyliphius kryptos, assembly GCA_025769995.1. Lineage (NCBI taxonomy): Eukaryota > Metazoa > Chordata > Actinopteri > Siluriformes > Aspredinidae > Xyliphius > Xyliphius kryptos. The sequence continues at coordinate 13,066,848 of JAOUQT010000042.1, read as the reverse complement.
TCGGCTCCATCATTCCATATCATGTCCTTGGAAAACCTACTGATGAATTCCCGAGAGAAAGCGAGTGCGTGGACGCCGTAGTCCCAACTCACACTATATACATTCAACATATTCATTTCAGATGTTTAAACCTCACTCTATAATAATACCTTCATTTGAAATATACAAACTCCAAACGTCATCACTCATTCAAACACAACTGCCTTTCAACTTTTACACTAAAAGTTCTTCCCCGTAGCGCAATGCGTTTTTATTTTCGCTAGCTGTAAATAATTCACAGGAAAGAGGTGTTAATAGGCATGATGCATAGCGGAGTACAGTTACAAACCTTTCCCGTGATTTATTTGCAATAATACACAACCTCAAGTATCTTACTGCTTTTATAAAACATTACAAAAAAATATAATAAAAAACATGGTTTAATTTATAATTGCGTTTACTAAAAACAAAATCGCTACAAATCTGACCTTCTGCGAGGTAATTTAGTGCGGTTTTTAAAGTGAACGCTGATCGCTGAGTAACAGAATACCGGTTTCTCTAACAATCAAATACTTCCATCTAGTGGCTTAATTACAGAAAAAAACAATGGGAAAATAATGTATTGTATGTCGCACATTGATACAAATGTGAAGCGCTCAGAGGTCGTAACAGATTGGGGAAGGACCCCACTGCACAATACATGGTCCGGCAAAGAGGAGTGTGGCTGACATGGAACACTGACAGTTTTGAGCTCAACAAGAACATAGATTGTGCGAGAAGACCTTACACAAGCTGATCTGGATGTTCCTTCTTTTTCCCAATAGGGGCGCTATCGCGGATTCTACATCTCACCCTCATGAGCATCCCCCCCCCCCATCACCTCAACCACCTGCAGGTTCTCTATGAACCTCCTTATTGGCTGTCCTCTCCTCTATCCTGGTGTCTTCACCATCCCCCAAACCCTCTAAGTCTCACCTCCATTACTTCATCTTTGATCTGATCATACCCCCTCCCCCACTGGGTTGTCTACAAGTGCTTCTTTGGATGACATGGAAACATCTTCCAAGTAAACTCCAAAATGTTGTAGAAAGCCTCCTTAGAGGAGTGGAACATTCCATAGTAGAGTCCTAAAGGCCTACTAGAAACACAGAAAGACAAGGGGAGAACATGCAAAATCCACATCACGCTAAATCAATTCTGTTTGGAAAATCTAGGATCCAGGACATCTACGACTCAACAGCATTATGTATGAAGCCACCATGTCGTTGATGTACATTTAATGTCTGTCCTACATCAGATTGCTGCCCTCTCCACCTCCACCTCCACCACTAAGCCATTCATTTTGGACATTTGTGTGTCTCCAGCTTTGTGTAAAACCTTCTAAGGGAGTCCCAAGCAGGAATGTAGAACTACCATTGATATACAGTATAAAGTGTGATCAATAAGTATTTAATTGGCCACTGATTTTGCAAGTTCTCCTACTTAGAAAGATGAGTGCGGGCTGTAATTTCCATCATAGGTTCACTTTATTTGTCCACAAACAAGCAAGATTTTTGGCTCTCACAGACCTGTAAGCTCTTCTTTAAGAAGCTCTTCTGTCCTCCAATCGTTATCAGTATAAAAGACACCTGTCCTCACCCCCAAACAGTCAGACTCCAAACTCAACCATGGCCAAGACCAAATAACTGTGGAAGGACACCAGGAAGAACACTGTAGATCTGCAGCTGGGAAGAGTGAATCTACAATAGGCAACTGTGGGAGCAATTGTAAGAAATTGGAGGCCATACAAGACCATTGATAAATTTCTTTGACCTGGGTCTCCACGCAGGATCTCATCCCATGGGGTCAAAATGATCATGGGAACAGTGAGCAAAAATCCCAGAATCCTGATGAATAACCTGCAATAAGCTGGGCCCAAAGTAACAAAGGCTACCATCAGTACCACACTACGCTCAGATGGAATTCCATCCTGCAGTGACAGGCATTTCCCTCCGCCAGCACGTGTCCAGACCAGTCTGAAGTTCCCAGAGAGCATATGGATGTTCCAGAAGAGGATTGGGAGAAAATCACGTGGTCAGATGAAACCAAAAATTCAACTCATTCCAAGAACAGCATACCTACTATGAAGCATGGGGGTGGAAACTTCATCCTTGGGGACTGTTTTTCGGCAAAGGGGAGGGGACGACTGATCCTTGATAAGGGAAGAATGAACTAGGTGTGTATCTTGGAATTTTAAGCCAAAGCCTTCTTCCATCAGTGAGAGCATTGAAGATGGAACGTGGCTGGCTCTTTGACCAGGACCATGATCCCAAACACACCACTCGGGCAATGAAGGAGTGGCTCCTGGAGAGGCCTATCTCATCTCCAGACCTCAACCCCATAGAAAATTTGTGAAGGGAGTTTAAAGTGTGTGTTGCCCAGCGACAGCCCCAAAACATGCTCTAGAGGAGATCTGGGTGATGGAACGGAACAAAATAGGAGCTACACTGTGTGCACACCCGCTAAAAATTACAAGAAACGTTTGATTTCTGTCATCACCAACAAAGGTAATGGTACAGAGTATTGATTTGAACTTTTATTATTGACCAAATACTTATTTTCCTCCAGGATTTACAATTTCTTTCTCATTTTGTCACTCTGGACAATGTAAAACGGACACTGCCCACCAGCCCGGGTGTCTAACCAAGGACCCTTGCTGGGATAGGTGAATGCTGGGCACTGCATCACGGCGGTGCCTCGTTTCATTAGATCACGTCGGATTCAAACGATGACATCATCATAAACACTCAGCTGTAACGCTGGCACCGAGAAAGCCCCGACTGTACGGATACAGTTAAACAGGACGTGACAGCATGGCACAGCGCTCACCCTCTGAGAGAGTGGTAATTACCCTGTTAATATATTAGTGCACTGAATCGATTACCCGTCTAATCCAATCAGAGGCCTGCCATTGATCCTTCATCGAACGCGCCGACAATAAGCACTTTCAGCAGAGAACTGCTCAATAGTGCTCGCACAATGGGCTCTCTCACAGCTAATTGGCTAAAATAAGCCAAACATTTTGCTTTCTCTGGCAGGACTGCGATCAATAGCGGGCATGGGCGCTGCATTTAGATGACTTTCTTAACCACCAAGGTCTCCCCACCTCCTCCCCTCCAGTCTCTCTTTTTTTCCTCTCTTTTTTTCTCACTCTTTTCTTATTCTACCTTCACATCCTTGCTAATTCCCCCCCCCTCCTTCAAGAAGTCCAAGTGACATGCAGCTGGCAGCTGGAGCAGCTGAAGACCGTAAATCAGACACAGGCAAAATTCCATATGTGCCGTTGGCATGCGCTCTGTCAGCCATGAAATAAAGATGTAGCGGACTACGGGGGTCAAAGGTGCCAGGACCATGCCTTCCCATCCCCCCGAAAAACACACACAAGCCGGTCAGTGCGGCTCTCACTCCGGTCTCTCTCGCTCCACCTCCACCGCACCTCTCGTTCCCAGCTTCCTAGGATGCCATCACCAGTCGGATCAGGCCTCTAGCCCCCTGTGGCTCGGCCGGTGTCCCGCCTGCCACCATGCAATAACTCACGGCTTGTAAGTGGACCTGTAGTTTCCAGTGTCCCAGTAGGACTCTACACACCGACGGTAACGCGATCCGCTCTCAGAGTGTCTGAAACCATGTCCGACATGTCTCGCTCATAAGCCCTCGGCCAGAACTGCACCTGCCCCCCGCATGTCTCCAGGAACATGACTGCTGCCAGGGCGCGAGGGTGGATTCACTTTCATCTGCATTGAGTGCCGAAAAAGTTGATGTTTCTACATCATATCAGCTCCACCAACCATATAGGTGGACTTTGTCGTTCCATCTGTTTCTCTACATCAGGAGCGCTAAACGGGTCCCGGCCCGGGACCCACATGTTCTCATGGTCATTAAGTCGCGACCCACTTTTCCTCAATAAACCAAAATCCACATTTTAATAATTTGGGTTATATTTGTGTTTTGCCTCCGAACATCATCACAAGTTTAAAAAGAAGGGTAACCAGTAAACGGATGGTGGTTACCATGGCAACGAGAATTTGGAAGTTTTCCAAAGACGAGTACAAAATTCAGATGAGCATAGGCGGCATGGTGGCTTAGTGGTTAGCACGTTCGTGTCTCATGTGTATCATGAGTTTCCATGTCCTCCCCGTGTCCGTGTGGGTTTCCTCCAGTTTCCTCCCACAGTCCAAAAACATGGATTCAAGGTAAAATTGCCCCTTAATTTCCCTATATAGTCACGCTAGTCAGTCTGTGTGAGTGTGTGTGTGTGTGTGTGTGTGTGTGTATGCCCAGCGATTGGCATGGGGAACCCCCCTCGTGACCCTAGACGAGAATTCAATTCAAATCTGAGGCACAAGACAAATAAATTATGTGTACAGTATTTTATATTCTTTTATTAAAAAAATGAATATATAAGTCGAATTAAAATAAAAATGTAAGAGAACGGCGTTCACATTTTGCCCCATCTAACTGTATCTTCAGTCCCAGTTTTCCAAGTGTATTAACGCCTTTTGCTACGTTAGCTTCTTTATCGCTTCTTTATCGCTTCCCTTTTTTGTTGCAATGGAACTTATCGTGGACGGCGACTTTCCGTACATGCGGCTGGTTTCAGCAATTGTCCTTTTTAATGACATTTCTCAGTCACAACTCACCGTTTGCGTTTATTTTCACGTAAATTACGTATAAATGTTTAGTTATTTAGCTAAATGTGTAGCTTTTCACATACAGGCACACCGTGGACGAGATGAGTGACACTATGTAGGAAAAACGCATATATACATCCCGCTCTATCATTAGGGGGCGGAGTCAGTTGCAGTTTGGACGTAAAGCGATGCGGGTCTCTCTGAGCGCTGAGAGCGTTCGCTGAGGACAAAAAACGAAGAGCGTGTGTCTCCAAAAGTCCCAAATTGTCTCTGATAACACCATAAAAAAATTAAGAAACTACGTCGCTAGAAGGTCTGAAAAGTCACAAAGTTTTTAGTTTTCATGGTTTACAGGGTGTAGGTCTCCAGCAGGTCTCTCTCAGGGGTCTGAGGGAGAGTGCGGTTCTCAGCCACTCCATCACTGTCCTTCCAACAGAAGCCTTGGTTTGAGGGTCAGAGCGCTGAAAGGTCAGAGGTTATGAACGGGAGACAAAGAGGTTCATTTGTACCTGTGTTTGTGCTTCTCAGAACTTTATTGTCCGATCTGTTTGCTCGCTACCTTTTCAGAGCTGAGAGAAGTAAACACGGAAACACAACAGAACAAACAGCCACAAACACAAACTGCTGTTAATTCACTCACTTTCCCTCATCACTTATCACAACGGTCGCACAACCGCTCCACCTACGTCTGTCTGCCCCCTCAGTGTTACGTTTATTATGGGTTCTAATAGAGCAGGGCTATTAAAAGAGGATAGTAAGATCCTGATGTTTCGTCAGGCTAAGGTCCAAACCGTTGTCAAGGTATGAACCACTCATTACAAAATAAATAACACACATTGTTCAATATATTTTAACAATATCCATCCATCCTATATCCTCCTCTTATTCCTCTACTAGGGTCCCAGTGGGGTTCCAAATGCCCATCCAGGGGAGAACATTTCGGGCGCTGGGCAGCCAGGACAGGGCGCCAATCTATCTTTGGGCGCACACTCACACAATCACACACACAAACACACTATACAGGGCGATTTAGAGCATACAATTTACCTGAATCCATGTTTTTGGACTTTGGGACGAACCTGGAGAACCCGGAGAAAACCCACGTGCTCTCAGGGTGAACATGGAAACTCTACCCAGATCGGGATTCGAACCTGGATTTTGAGTGCTCAGAGGTGGATGTGCTAATCACCATTGCGCTGAGATCGTCGTTGCAATGTCTTATCTCATTGGGAGGAAACCAGAAAACCTGGAGAAAACAGACATGGGGAGAACATGGACGCCGGATCCCTGGCGCTGAGAGGCGGATGTGCTAACTACTACACCACCCGCCGTTAGCATGGTAATAAAGAAATGCCCCGTCCAGACTCTCACCCATCAGACATGACAGATTGTCAGTGGAGCATCTGGAAAGTTAGATTTTTTTCAAAAGTC
>JAOUQT010000042.1:13017009-13033239 GCA_025769995.1 Xyliphius kryptos | reverse complement strand
CCAGAAAACTCTGCCCCACCCCACCCCCCACACAACCCTCATATAGGATTAAACAGAAAAAAATCTGTTACGGGATATCATCCTATAGAGCACACATGCTGTTAAATTGTACCTCAGATGCCCACATGACCCCTACAGGCCGAAGCATACTTCAGAGGGTGCTATTGGTTAACCCCAGAGAGTGTGCACCATTCACAGAAAATAAATCGAAGAAGTGAAAGCAAAAAAGGTTGCTCGTCACTCCCACACTGGTGCTGCTGCAACGGCCGTGCATCAGTACCCAACCTCACTAATGCTCTTCCGAATAAATTGGCCAAAATCTTGTAGAAAGCCTTTTAAATGATGTGGAACCTGCCCGGATACGAGAAAGAAATAAAGAGGAATCATTGTTGAGGGTTTCAGGATGTTACTGACTGCTTTGCTCTGTATATTAATATTCATTCATTATCTTCCACTTAATCTTCTCAGAGGGTCGCGGGGGGTTCCTCATGCCCATCCAGGGGAGAACATCTCGGACGCTGGACAAATAAATCAAGGACAGGGCTCCAATCCATCGCTGGGCACACACTCACTCACACACCTTGACTCCATGTTTTTGGACAGTGGGAGGAAACTGGAGAACACGCGGGAAACCCACGCGGACACGAGGAGAATGTGGAAACTCCACCCAGATCGGGATTCAAACCGGGAATCTCCAGCGCTGATTTATTTAAATAAATCCTAATCTAATAATAGAGTAAAAGAGTTAGGACTGCATTGCCAGAGTTGGCAATCCAGACTCCAGTACGACTTCCTGCTCTTACGACACCCAGAGCAGCTGCAGCTGAACCACTAGAACCCAGAACGACATATTTGGGATGAGAACAACCCACAGGGTGCTAAATCACCCAGAACGATTTCATCACCTCAGCGGGTGAGTGGAGTTCAGAGGAACTGTAACATATATAGCTGTAAAAATCAAGCACTGAAGACTTTCGAGTGTATAATTAAAATGGTTCTGTCCCGATTCCAAAAATACACTGTATGGACAAAAGTATTGGGACACTCAGCCATTCTAGTCTGTCTTCTGGGTAGATTTTGTACGAGAAGTGCGTTTCTGCAAATTTATTCTATTTATAAAAATGCTGGCTATTTATCCAGAAGAGAGAGAATTTATGAGGTCAGACAGCGATGTCGGAACTAAAGACCCGGTTCATAATTTGCACTTTAGGCATTTAGGCAAAAGCTTTGTGTGTTGAAAAAAATAAATCTAATTTCTAATCTTATTATCTTTCACTTAATCCTCTACTCGGGTCGCAGGGGGGCAGAGGGGGTTCCCATGTCCATTCAGGGGATAATGTTTGGGGTGCGGATACACCCAGGGCAGCACACAAATCCAACACTGGGCCCATACTTACTTGCACACACTATATAGGGGCAATTTGGAGCAGCCACTAAAACTTGAATCTATGTTTTTGGACTGTGAGAGGAAACCTGAGAACCCAAAGAAAAGCCACAGGGACACGGGGAGGACATGGAAAGTCCACTCAGATCATGATTAGTCTCATCTAATATGTTCTGCTTAATCCTTTTCCAGAGTCGGGGGTATGGGGAGTGGGGCGGTTTCTCCATGCCCATCCAGGAGAGAATGTTTTGTGCGTTAAGCAGTTCCAATCCATCGCTGTGCATCGCGTACAAACACAGACATTCTGTAGAGGGCATTTTAAAAATTCTAATGAGGTAATTTGGACCAATCAACTCACCTTGAATCCATGTTTTTGGGCTTTTTTTGGAAAACAGAGAACCCAGGGGAGAACGTTTAGGCACTGGGCAGATACACCCAGGACATTGCGTCAATCGCTTCCTGTGCACTGACTCACCTACACACACACACAGTATATAAGGGCAATTTAAAGCAACCAATTAACCTTGAATCCATGTCTTTGGGCTTTGTGAGGAAACAGAGAACCCAGGGAAGAACATTTAAGCACTGGGCAGATACACCCAGGACAGGGCGCCAATCGCTTTCTGTGCACACACACACACACACACACACAGAGAGAGAGAGACACACACACACACACTATATAGGGACAATTCACCTTGAATCCATGTTTTGGGGCTGTGAGAGGAAACTCACACGGACACGGGGAGAACATGCAAACTCCACCCAAATCAAGATTTGTGACATTTGCTAGAGTCATGGGGCCGGGGATACACCCTTGCCAGGGCACCTATCCATCGCTGTGCACACACAATATATGAGGGCAATTAAAAATTCAGATAATGTTAATTTGGAACAACCAATTCACCTTGAATCCATGTTTTTGGGCTGTGGAAAGAAACCGGGGAACCCAGAGGAAACCAACATGGACACGGGGAGGACATGGAAACTTCTCCCAAGGTGGGATTCTTATTCCAATTAGTTTCTGGTCAATTCTGTACTATTCAAGGTGACGTTTAGACACAGGGTATATACACTCAGGACAGAGCGCCAATCCAATGCTGTGCACACATTCAGATACACACACTATATAAGGGCAGTTAAGAGCAGCATATTCACCTTGAGTCCATGTTTTTGGACGGTGGGAGGAAACCGGAAAACCGTTTTTTTCAGTAATTTTGTATAAATCTGTACTGACTCCACTGCGTCCTGTCATTGGAAATGAGAAAACATTTCAGTTTACACCACAGTGCATTGTGTTCGTTCCAATCCTTGGTAAGGGCGGGACATGTGAAGGAAATGGGCTGTGGACTCAAGAGGCTGTGATTGCACCAGCTGTGAGAGGAAACAGGTCAGAAGTGTGTCTCGCTCAGTTGCCTGGCAACACATCTGTTTGGACGGCACAGGTTACCGCAGCCCCCTCGGCACGCTGATCAGAAATAGAGGAAAAAGCCGCCGGGCTACAATAGATTAGAGTCAACAATAACCAGTCTGACTTCTGTGTGGAGCTCCATCTTTAAAAAAAAAAAAGAGAGAAAAAAACAACAGTTGTAATAGATGTTCTGCAGGAGCACAGACTGATGTCACAGGTTTGGCGAAAATCACTACAGCAAACAGTAAACATCCATCAGCGGCCGCCAGGACGAGCCACCCTGCTTTGTTGACCTCTCTGATCCCCAGTTTAGACGAGACTAATTGGAGATCCTTGGGTATCGATTTTCATCTGCTCTTTTATTTGAAAAAGCAGCCGCACATATCGAGGGGACATTTATTGGACCTGCAGCCGAATTGGAGAGCTCTGACTCTTTTCCAATTGTTTGCCAAAAATTGATTAGAGCAAATACACTATATCATGTCCAGTTGCAATGGAGTCGGATGTACGGTTATTTTTCAGATATGGGATTTCCGGTTTGAAGAGTCTTTAAGGCAACATTTTAGATTAAAGAGTAATAATCTGTAAATCAAGGGCGGCACGGTGGCTTAGTGGTTAGCATGTTCGCCTTTCAGTGCTGGGGGTTTGAATCCCGATCTGGGTGGAGTTCCCATGTCCTCCCGTGTCCGTGCTGGTTTTCTCCAGGTTCTACGGTTTCCTCCCACGTTCCAAAAACATGGATTCAAGGTAAATTGAATGCTCTAAATTGCCCTGTGTGGTGTGTTTGTGTGGATGTGTGAGTGTGTGCCCAGCGATGGATTGGCACCCTGTCCTGGGTATATCTGTCCAGCGCCTGAGAAGTTCTTTAATGGATGGGCATAAGGAACCCCACCACAACCCTAGTAGAGGAATAAGCAGAAGATAATGGATGGATGGATAATCTGGAAATCACAGATTCCCCCGGCAACAGAATAAAGCAAGGATTAAGAGTAATTAAATGTATACGCTTAACTTCCTAAACTTATGAATGTTTATTATGATTATCCTGTAAATGCGGTAAAGTTAAAGCTCTATACCTATAAACTCCAAAGCCCTCACTCACTCAGCACTAATTCCCAGGTACCTACAAGGCTGAAATTTGGCACCGTGAGTTCCTATCTTGGAAAAACTAAGTACTTCCCACTTTCCTACGTTTGATGGTTCATTCAATATTACAGTAGAACGCAAGAACTCTCCTTTGTCACAATGGCGTCTTCCCGAGGACCTACAGGGCTGGAACTTGGCACCATAATTCCCTACCATGTCCTTGTAGGGAATTGTTGTTGTTCGCTATCGCCATTGAAAGCAAGACCTCGGATGGATTGGTGCTTCGCAAGTATCCACTAAGCTTAAATTTGGCATTGTGATTACCTACCATGTCTTTGGAAAAACGAACAGGTTCTCGCTTTCCAATGTTTGATTGTTCCTTTGATTTTGCCATTAAACACAAGACCCCTCCAGTATCACATCGGGGTCTTCCCAAGTACCCACAAGGCTGAAACTTGAAAACGAACAGGTTTTCACTTTCCTACATTCTATTGTTTGTTTGCTATCGCCATTGAATGTAACACTTCTGATGGATTGGGGTCTTGGCGAGTATTTACAAAGCTGAGCCTTGGCTCTGTCATTCCTTATCGTGTCCATAGAAAACCTACTGATAAATTCATGTAAGAAAGTGAGCACGTGGACACCGTAGTCCCAACTCACACTATATCATTCTAAAATTTTAATTGCTTTAAACCTCACTCTATAATAATATGTTCATTTGTAATGTTTAAATTCTATTGATATATAGTTTTGTTTTTACAACGGTACATTGTCTACACACTTATTTAAAGAGGCTAAACCCCAAAAGAACAAGCTAAAGCCATGGGGTCAAGAGAAAACGTCTTGGTATTTGTTGGTTTTAAAAGACGAGAGAGACAACAGGGCGGAGTTACCAGTGTAGGACACTGAGGAACAAATAATAACTGTTAATCAGATCAGATCTGTGATGTCAGCTAAAGTTTATTTAAAAGAGTTCATTCATTAAAGTTTCCAAACCACAGAGAAGATTAAAGATCCATCCATCCATCCATTATATTCCACTTCACGAGGGTCGCGGTGGGGTTCCCCATGCCCATCCAGGGGAGAACATCACAGGCACTGGGCAGATACACACACAAACACACTATACAGGGCAATTTAGAATATTCAATTTACCTGGAATCCATGTTTTTGGGATGTGGGAGGAAACCGGAGAAAACCCACGCAGACACGGCGAGAACATGGAAACTCCACCCCGATCAGGATTCGAACCGGGAATCTCCAGCGCTGAGAGGAGAACATGAAATTTCGTAGAAATTTACGGAAATTACATAAAACTATTTTTAGTTATTAAGCTAAAACACACAAACCATGGCTAAGGTGAGTGACTGACGCTGTGTAAGTTAAATGCATTTATTTTTACATCCCGCTCAGTCATTAGGGACGGGATCAGTGGCAGTTTAGGGCACTCTGAGCGCTATGAGTGGAACGAGGCTCATGGCCGAACCCGCTGCTTGCTGAGGACAGAAACGTGTGTCTACAAAAGTCAACAATAACACCAGAAAAAGTTGCAGAACCTGCAGGTTACCTTGTCATGAGGGCTCCCTGGAACATCAGCATTTCAGCACCACACGCTGTCCACATGGTGATCTGAGTTTAGAAATGAACACTGTTAATGAAACACAACAGTAAACAAATCTGTCTTTAATTTACTTTTAAACCCAAAGTGTTACCAGAATGCATCATACAACTGAAATCTGTGTCTGTCCTCCACAGAGGAACCAGAAGACCACCCACATTTTTGGATTCAGTTTCCCCATTTTGGCTGATGTGTTCCTGGTTCTATGAGGATTAAAATAATGTTTATATATTGTTTTAACTGCGGACATTTCTTTTCCTGCCGACTCTCTTGTGGCTTGGTGAATGTTGGAAAAGTAGAAAATGGATCTTTACTGCTGCACATGTGGAGCGTCGCAGCCATTCCCTAGTGGTGGAGCTTATACACAGCGGTGAGTGTGGGGAGGGGGGGGGGGGTGCTTGTGGTGGAGGAAAGGGAAAAGAAAATGTACATTTATTTTGCTCTGAATATAAAAATGGGGATTTCAGAGATGGGAAATGAAACGAGGCTGCAACTCGCAATGAGCAAACAATCTACAACAAAACAAATACTATATATATATATATATATATATATATATACTGTATATGTGAAAAAGAGAAAGAGAATAAATAAAGTGAACCTTTACGTTTCTATACATCAATCATACTCATGATGTTATTAGGGTGGCTGATGATTTTCAGTGACATGGTGGTGCATGTGTGTTAGTGTGTGTTGTCCCTCCCCCTCCATCCTGTCTGCAGCATCCTGTGATCACAAGGCTGAGGAACACAAACTGTGCAGCAAAAGATGACCTGCTGTCTCTGATTCTAAATCCAAAAGGTGGCGCTATAAGGTGGATGTGTGTAATAGAGTGAATACAGGCTTTAAACTCCAGCAGCACAATCCACACTAAAACACCCGCACAACCATGTCCACCAGCCTAATGATACCTGTTCTGTCCATGCCCTGATCATCAGAGAACATACCAAAGGGACTAACAGAGTATATAATGCGTATATAAAATACGATAAACCATCAATACATTTTAGTAAAGGAACTGATTACTGGGGTGGCGCCTCTCAGCGCTGGGGATTTCAGGTTCGAATCCCGATCTGGGTGGAGTTTCCATGTCCTCCTCATGTTTGCATGGGTTTTCTCCAGGTTCTCCGGTTTCCTCCCACAGTCCAAAAACATGGATTCCAGTGATGGATTGGCGCCCTGTCCTGCCAGCGCCAAAGGTGTTCTCCTCTGGATGGGCATGGGGAGCCCCACCACGACCCTGTTAGAGGAATAAGTGGATGGATGCATGGATGGATGGATGGATGGACTGGTAACTGCCGTTTAATTAAAGTACTAAGTCCCTGAACCATGGGATACGCATGATGGAGCCCCACCCCTCGTTTGTTTCCTAACATGGCTTCACATTTTTCTGGAAAAATGACCCTCACAACATGGTTGTTACCTTTATTTCCCCAAATTTGGATGCCTTCAGAGAAGTGCTGTCCATTGTTGTTGGTCATGGAAGCATAATTATACAGTCTGCTCAACAATACACTGAATACATGAATAGTTTAGGAGTTTATGGTGGCGAGGCAGAACTAGGACAGGGGGCGTCAGACTGGGATAGGACTCAGTTATGCGACGTATGTGGGTTGGCTAGTGTTTATTAGTAGTAGTTCCTCTAACTGTTTCTTTAATGGTTGTAGTTTTTCCAGGACGTCCCATCTTCACTTTGGCAGGTTGATACTTTTCTATTTGTATAATAATTTAAAGTTTTCTGTTTTTGTATCTAAAAGTCTCAGTGTCATTCACAACTGAATCAAAATACAAATAATGAGACTGAATCGATCTGATTTGTTGGACACTTCTACAGAGTGACTGTCTCACTGAACAGCAGTTTGAAGCTCCATGCACCACCCTCTCAGTGGGTCAGGGTTCATATTACAGCGATGATCATCAAAAAATGAAACGTCTGCATCGTCTGCAGATTTAAACTCCAGAAGGGCGAAAGTAGAACAACATGTGGAACCTCTGCATGAACCTTCTGTATAATGTCAGAATTCTGTTTTAGGAAGAACAAATCCATTGGGTTCCACTATTTGATCTGTAAGAGGTGGAACTTTAAGTCCACTTAAACAAACTAGTTACTGTAAGTTCTTTATTGTCTTCTATGATAAAAGGTTCTCATGTGACCCAAAACGAAATAACTATCAAACAAATCTGGAAAAAATTGGGATTTCAGGTGCTGGGCAGATACACCCAGGACAGGGCGCCAATCAATCGTTGATCTACACCTAGTGGGTCAGGGTTCATATCACATCAAGACAATGACCCAGAACATACTTCTAGGTTCTAGATTTGGTCAGAAGCACCTTAAAAGACCATGAACAAAATTTCCAAGAATGAAATGTCTGCACAGTCTACAGATTTCAACTCCTTAGTGATGAACTGGACAGAAAGGGGAAGAGTAGAACCACATGTGGAACCTCTGCAGGAACCTTCTAAATAATGTCTAAATTCTGTTGTAGCAAGTGTGAATCCATTGGTTTCTGTGGTTTGATCTGAACTTTTATACCCGGGACAGGGTGCCAATCAATCGTTGATCTACAACTAGTGGGTCAGGGTTCATATCACATCACGACAATGATCAGAAAATACTTTTAGGTTCTAGGTTCTTTCAGAACCACCTTGTCTGTGAACAAGTCTGTAGACTTAGAGTGAAATGTCCACATTAGTTCTCATTAGTGATGAACTGGACAGAAGGGGGAGAGTAGAACAACACGTGGAAACTCTGCAGGAACCTTCTGAATAATATTTACACAGAATAATTACACAGAACTTCATAACAACCTAAGAAATCGGGAAAAATGGGATTTCAGGTGCTGGGCAGATACATCCAGGACAGGGTGCCAATCAATCGTTGGTCACACACTCACTCACACAGACACACATATTTGTGAAGGTCAGACCGGTGAAGGATGAGCAGGGTTGGCCCCCAATCTTTGGATTCGATTTCATCCCAAAGGTGCTGATGGAGTCCTGACATGTCATTCTGTTTACTGCCACTAGTCCTCTGCGAGTAGTCAACCTCCTGAAGGCCTCTCTATTCAACATGTCACCAACATATGGTAATCAAAACCGTTATACATCCTGCAACAAGAAGCTGCTGAAACAGAAAAGGGCCTTCCCCAAACTGTTTCCACGAGGAAGCATACAGAGGTTTGGAACAGGGCAAGTTTATTGATTAATGAACCTGTGGCCATATGAATGAATAAAGCATCAATAATCAATGATTGAGAGGTGGGTTCTAATACTTTTGTTCACATACTGTACATATAGGTTTTGGGAGCCTCCACAGCGCCGTTGGGACCAAAGAGAAGAACTGCTTCATTTACAGGAACACAAAGTGCGAATGAGATTTTGCAACTTGTGATTTTAATTCAGAAAAATGACGTACAAATAAAAGCGACACCCAGATTGGACTGGAACGAGATCAAACCGGAAATCTTTTTTTTTTTTTTTCATTCACATAATAAATACATTTTTCACTTGCATCAAAACATATCTTAATGTATTTACATCATAAATAACTTTGAAGGAGGAGTCAGATTCACTTGTCCTGCAGTCGGAGAGCGGAGGGAACTCAGGGGTCCGTCTCCATCAGAGTCCCGTCCCCCCAAAACCAGACGCGCTGGGACAGGACGCCCCTCCGACCTCTCGAACCCTGCACCCTCCATCTCGTCTGCATTCTTTATAAACGGTAACCAAGGCATTCGGACGTCGTGCCTCATGAGATACCTGATCATCTCAAACTCCCTCTGAATTTGGGAGCGTTATGGTTATGGAGGCGCACCATTCGTACCGCTGCCTAAAGCCTTTTTAAAGGTATTTCCACAAACTTTTCTAGTGGTTTTAAAGCTATGCTCATTTAGCAGGAATTTAGGGAACTATTTAGATCTCATTAGTTGTATTTGGGACAAATTAAGCCAGTGGAACTACAGCTTTATGAGGACCGCTGATGGAACTACAGCTTTATGAGGACCGCTGGTAGAACCAAATCTTTATGATCACAGCTGGTGGAACCAAAGCTTTATGTGGACCGCTGGTGGAACTACAGCTTTATGAGGACCGCTGGTGGAACCAAATATTTATGATCACAGCTGGTGGAACCAAAGCTTTATGTGGACCGCTGGTGGAACTACAGCTTTATGAGGATCGCTGGTGGAAATAACGCTTTATAAGGACCGCCAGTGCAACCAAAGCTTTGTGAGAACCGTGGGTGGAACCACAGTTTCATAAGGACCGCTAGTGGAACCAAAGCTTTGTGAGAACCGTGGGTGGAACCACAGTTTCATAAGGACCGCTAGTGGAACCAGAGCTTTATGAGGACCGCTGGTGGAACCACAGTTTCATGAGGGCCGCTAGTGGAATTACAGCTTTATGTGGACCGCTGGTGGAACCAAAGCAATATGAGGACGGCTGGTGGAACCAAAACTTTATGAGGACCGCTAGTGGAACCAAAGCTTTATAAGGATCATCAGCGGAACATTTTTTTGAGGACCGCTGGTGGAACCAAAGCTTTATGAGGAACGTCAGTGGAACCTCAGTTTCATGAGAATCACTAGTGGATCCAAAGCTTTATAAAGACCACTGTTGGAACCACAGCTTTACAAGGATCACCAGAGGAATCAAAGGTTTATAAGGATCGTCAGTGGAACCACATCTTTATGAGGACCTCTGTTGGGACCAAATCTTTATGAGGATTGTCAGTGGAACCACATTTTTATGAGGACCTCTGGTGGAACCACAGCTTTATAAGGACCACCAGTGGAATCAAAGCTTTATGAAAACCGTCAGTGGATTCACATCTTTATGAGGACTGCTGGTGGAACTACAGCTTTATCAGGACCGCCTGGGATATCAAAGCTTTATGAGGACCGTCAGTGGAACCACATTTTTAAAATGACCTCCAGTGGAACCACAGTTTTATGAGGACTCGTGTTTTAGAAGTCATTTAACTCTGAGGTCTGATCTCACTTAATAATTACGGTGCAGATAAATGGTTTAATACACCATATGTTCAAAAGTAATGGGACACCTCCACATTATATCTATACGAGCTTTACTTGCCCCTGCACTCTTTTCACAACAGTAAGAGCATCTACACCTCTGGGAAAGCTTTCTACAAATTTTTGGAAAGTGTCTGTGTGAGGTTTTAGTTTTTTTTTTTTTTACTTATGTTCTCAAAGATGTGAGATGAGTTTGAAGGCATTGCCCTTTGAACAATGATCTGAACAACCAGCAACCTATAATGGATCGGGGCAGTAAGGTCCTGCAGTGGCTCCATTTGCCCTCCATTTCGGCTCGACTTTGTTGACTTGAGGACCAGAATCACATCATAGTCCTTAAGAAAACGGGCAATTTATTCATGAAATAAAAGGTCCTCAATGCATATTTATCAATGTTCCAGTTTAATCCAGATCTGCTCGGTTAGGGAGCTCAGGGCTCTGTAGTTCTCTACGGTAGACATCCATGTCTTTAGGAACCTTTTCCGTGCACGGGGGCGAGAAGGAAAACATCCTAAAACTGTGAACTAAAGCATGTTGCAGTGTGTCTGCACGCTGAACACATTGTCCTCGTGATGTCCACATACTTTTGGCCATATAGTGTCATTTGCATCAGTCGGTTCGATCCCGTCGGCTCCTCCTACCAGCTCCTCCTAAATGAACGAGGTAAAAATAACGGCTTGGTTTAAATCTCGTGGAATCAGCGCTGATTTTACTTCTATAGAAATTTGACAGACTGGACGAGGACTAACATCCTTCTAAGCGACGTGACTTCTTCTCCCAACAGACAGACAGACGAGCTAAACTACGTTAGAGATTAGGTCTGCGCCTTTGGGCCGGAGGAACGCTGCTGCTGACGTTCCGAGTGTCAGCTGCCGTTGGAGATGATGACGGAGGTCCCTTTATGGCTGGAGGTTTGCTCAGCCTGCATGCGCAGGTGAGAGGTCACGTCATAGTGGGAGGTGCCCGCGCAGCCCAACGCGTACCCTCTGAAGCTGTCCGCCTCATAGAGGTGCTCCAGGGCGTAGCCGCCGAGCGAATAGGCAGCGTGTTTTTCCAGGTACGGGCGAGGGTGTGAGGGGTAGAGCGCGGGCGTCGGGGAAACGGAGCAGGCTCCGCCGAGGCCCAGCTGCTGCTGCTGCGGAGACGACAGGTCCGTCTGCAAGAAGTCCTTCGCTTTGGCCAACCGCTCGGAATCGGGGCTGCTAAGACGGGAAAGAGGGGCGGGGCTGGAGGCGGGGCTGATCACCTGAGCTGGGCCTCGACAAATGGCACCCTGAAGAGAGGTCTGAGCAAACTCAGCACTGAAACAGGAACCATGGTTCTTGGGGAGACCGTTTGCCGGGCCGAGAGTCGCTGTTGCCTCGGTTACGCTCTTCCTTAGCTGCAGCCGGTTCTCCTCTTCTTTAATCATCTGCTGCGTGGCTCGGATCAGCGTCTCGATCTTGCTGGGCTCCTGAGGGCTTGAGCGGAAGTGCTCGATCCGGTATCGGTCTCCCGAGTCGCTGGCCGAGCCCGCGTCCGGAGAGCTGACCGTGCTGTCCTCGTCCCAGTGGCCTCGCACTGCAAGCAACGTTTCAGTTAAGTTATTGGAGTTACCATTAACCCAAGATATTACAGGGAGAACATACCAATTTAAGCCATGTACATAAACAAATAATGTCATAAACAAAGACGATAGAGATGAAGACTCACCATGCAGGCTGTGGACGGAGGTGATGTGAGGCATCACAGTCTCATATCCGTCTCCGTTTTCAGGTGGGGATTTGGGCAGCGGTAGGAGCGAGCGTGCTGTACCCCACCACGTCTCTCGCCCAGCCTGAGGTGTTCCCAGGAAGTACCTTCCGGCTTCGCAGCGTCCGCGCTCACAGGCCTGCGTGTGTCCGTGGCTTTGGTGCTCGGCTGAGACATGGTGCTCCTCAGACAGGGGCAAGCTGTAGCACAGGGGGCGGGGCTCTGGGAACTGACGGTACACACAGGAGGCGTCCATGCTTTCGCTCTGGTCCAACAGCTGAGGAGAGGCGGAGTCGGTAAGAGGACTTCCACCCCACGGGCTGCTGTCCTGGTCCGACTCTGAGCGCTCAGTATGGAAGCCAGGGTACTGAGAAAACACAAAAACGCAAACTCACTCAAAACTCACAAACCGCTGAATCAGTACTTTTACCAGTGGCTCACTCATAAACTGCAGACCAGGTTCTCTCTGATCAAATGTCATTTTCAATATGTAGCTTTCCTTCTATATTATTTATTTTACAATCAACCAAACCAGCCACACAGCATCCACATAGCAACCACTTAGCAACCAAACAGCAATCAAATGACTATATAATCAAAAAAACAGCTGCATAGCAACGGTATAACAACAAATCAGTAATTACATTGTAACTGAATAGCAACCGCATAGCAACGGCAGAGTAAACAACTGCATAGCAACGGTATAACAATTACGTAGTTAATTACGTAATTAACACAGTAATTACGTTACTGAACAGCAACCGCATAGCAACTGCACAACAACAACATAGCAACTGTATAATCACATAGCAACCGCACAACAGCCAGAGAGCAAGTATACAGCAACCACATAGCAACTGCACAGCAATTACATAGTAACCACTTGGTAACTGTATGATAACCACGTAGCAACCACAAAGCAACTATATGGCATGAACTCAGCAACCACACAGCAATTACAAAGTAACCGAAGAGCAACCACATAGCTACGGCACTGCAACCACATAGCAACTGTATTATTTGAAAAAAAACAACTGCATAGCAACAGTATGACAATAACTCAGCAACCACACAGCAATTACATAGTAACTGAATAGCAACCGTATAGCAACTGTATAGTAACTGCACAACAGCCAAAGAGCGAGTATACAGCAACCACATAGCAACTGCACAGCAATCACATAGTAGCCACTTAGTAACTGTATGATAATCATGTAGCAACCAAATAGCAATTATATAGCATTCACACAGTGACACCACACAAAGTACATGCAGCTGTAAATTATTTAAAG
Organism: Xyliphius kryptos; assembly: GCA_025769995.1. Classification (NCBI taxonomy): domain Eukaryota; kingdom Metazoa; phylum Chordata; class Actinopteri; order Siluriformes; family Aspredinidae; genus Xyliphius; species Xyliphius kryptos. The sequence goes on along the minus strand of JAOUQT010000042.1, from coordinate 13,019,687 downwards.
AATTCCCTAAATAAGACAGTGTTATCAAACGGCTTTCCTTTTGTTCTTTTAATGAAAATAAGTATATTTAATAAATGTCTGGCATCTAATTTATATAGCTTTATTTGCACACTAATGAGTATTTATTCTTTTGTGTGTTTTTATTGTTTTTTATGTTGATGCTTTTTTTTTAAAAAAAAAAAGTATCTTATAAAAGATTATTCTAAGTTATTTTGTTACTGAGTCAAAATGGCAAAGATTACAACAATAACAAGAAATGTAACCAGGTCTTTAGAATTTACAAAGTCAGTGTTTGGATCTTTACAGTACAAACCTACATATTTTAAAGACTGTGGAAACATGCTGCCTATGCGCCCTGATTTATTATGAAATGTTTGAATAATAAGGATTACAATTATAATTCAATCCAGGATTTTTTTTTATTAATAGAGGATCGTTAGATGATCGAAACTCAAGTGAAGGATCACTTTTTTGAGGTCAAGAACTGATTGAAGTCCCTAAGTGATATTTCAATTCATCATAAGATTCAGTGGAGCAGAAGTCAGGGCTCTGTGTGGGTCTGTGAAGTTTCACCAAATATTTTAAATCTCATTAATCCTGTAAAGGGACGAGACCCTCCCCGAAGTGTGGCTTGCATTACTATTGAATCTGAGCCATAAATTCCACATAACTTCATATAGAAATGTTTAAAATGGATGCTATGAGGTCACTCACGTGAGAGTAGGGTGAGAGGCGTGTTTTGGGTTTGGGGCGGGACACGCGGCTCTTGCTGGCCTTCCTGCTGTCGGTGACGGGGTTGGAGGGGCTGCTGTAGGTGAATGATGGCTTGTTGGATGCAGCTTGGTCCAAAGACAGCTGCAAACCTTTGTACTCCGTCTCCCTGATGAGAGAAAGCAAACTGTTAGCCAAATCTCGAAATGTGTTTCACTCAGCAGGATTTAAATCACAGCCCTCATTAAAACTATGACGTCTCGAGGAAAGCGGCTTAACGCGGGTGCGGGTGCTTGTGCAGAAGGGCTTTGGGTTTTCCAAATTTCTCAATATTTCTGCACTACTAAAGGAAGAGAACATCTGCTCTGTAATTAAGACGCAGTTGCTCATTTACACTGCGCAACGCGGAGGCGCCGGAGGACAAAGTGACATGGGGTGGAAAGCGCCATCTCTGCTGCAGATGGAAGTTAGGCCTTTACAAATACACCACAGAGGAGACGCGCCTCCGTTCAAATACACAGTGAGATTAAAGGATGTGTCTGACTGAATCGAGCGCACACGCCGGTTCTGCGTGGGGTGTAATGAAGGAGCGCTAATTGATTTGTGGTTTTGGTTTCCAGTGAGAAAAACAAGAACAATTGTAATAAAAAAAAAAAGACATACACTACATCTGGGGTTCTGGGGCCCAAGACCTACAAGTTCTTATGGTCGTTAATTCGCAACCTTTTATAGAATACAATCCGAACATATTTATCTTGAAAAAATAGTTTTCAAAAACCTAAATATGCATGCAAAGTAAATTGAAGAGCATTTTTTTTGAAAGAGAGAAACTTTTCCCAAATTTTAAATACTGCGAGTTAGGTTAGCGTTTTGCCTCCAAACATCATCACAAATTTAAAGAGAGGTTACCATGACTACAAGATTGACACAGGTGTCCGACGCGTGCCTCTCTCTGCTTCACTTTTTTAAAGATAAAAACATCAGAGCTTTCATTCATTTGTCTTATTCCTCTACGAGGGTCGCCTCTACGAGGTTCCCCATGCTCATCCAGGGGAGAACTTGGGCGCTGGGCAGATAAATCCCGGATACTCACATATCCACAAACACACACTATACGGGGGCAATTTTGAGCATTCAAGTTAACTGGAATCCATGTTTTTTGGCCTGTGGGAGGAAACTGGAGAACCTGGAGAAAACCCACGAGGACATGAGGAGGACATGGAAACTCCACCCAGATTTACAGAGAAGAAATATAAAGTTTAATACAGAAAATAGAACAAACGATTTCCTTCTCCAAACTCATTCGTGTTTTTTGCTCATTTTCTTTGATGCGCTGCTGGATCTGCAATCTTTTTTTGGTCCCATGATGGCGCTAAAAGTCAAGCATTAACTTCACTTTAATTCGCAAAGAAAAGGTAACGGGTACAATGAGACGTGTCCATTTTTTTACGCAGTGTCAGTAACTCACCTTGTCCACAGTGTGTGGCTCTATGTAAAAAGCTTTGATTGATTTATGTAATTAACGTAAAAATAAATATATATAATTTGGGTTCAAATCATTAAAGTCATTCATTTATTTTAACTCAGGTGTTGCAATCCCTTCCATGGCCACAGGGGTATAAAATCAAGCAGCTAGGCATGCAGACTAACATTTGTAAGACAACATCTCGCTCTCAGGAGCTTAGTGAATAGAGCGCCCCCTGTGGAACAAATCCAGTCGTGAAATTTCCTCGCTCCTAAATATTCCACAGTCAGCTGGATTATAAGAACATGGAAGTGTTTGGGACCGACAGCAACTCATCCACCAAGTGGTAGGCCCCGTGAACTGACAGAGCAGGGACACGCATAGTGCCAAGAGGTCGCCATCTTCCTGCAGAGTCGATCACTACAGAACTCCAAACTTCATGTGTCCTTCAGATGAGCTCAAGAACATTGTGCAGAGAGCTTCATGGAATGGGTTTCCTGGT
>JAOUQT010000042.1:13003365-13016909 GCA_025769995.1 Xyliphius kryptos | reverse complement strand
GGTCTGCTCTGTGGGATAGGGCTAAGCCAAGGCTGTGGGATAAGGCTTCCCAACCTTGTGTAAGCTGTACTGGAAGGGCAATTCAATTAGCCTATCGCATGATTCTATACTGTTGGAGGAAACCCACACTAACATGAGGAGAATATGCAACTTAGTATGCCAAGTATGCCAAACCTGGGAATCAAACCTGGGACCATCTGGCCGTGAGCAGACATTGCTAACCATTACACCACAATGTGGCCATTCTGTGCAATCAACCAATGATCACATCCTATCCAAGTTACTGGTGTTAAAATAACGTTTTAAATAGGCACCTTACCTGGCAGGAGACTTGCACAAGGAAGACAAGGTCTTTGGTATTGGCTGAGCTCCAGCTGGGATCATTTTGTTCACTAGCAAATTGCAGCTGTTTTTTGGTGGGGGCACACACAAACGCACACACACACACACACACACACACACAGAGAGAGAGAGATAAGTGTCTAAAATGTTTCATGTTGATTCTTTTGCCAGAGTCACTCTGAAAATCAAGAGTTGGTTAAAGGAAATGGGAAGATCCCTGCCACAAACACCAACACCAGCAGCAATGTTTCACATCCTCCTGGCCATTATCAGGTTCCTCTTACATATCTAAGCATCAGAGGCACTGAAATGTACATTTTCCCCAAAGTTTTATGAACAGAAATCCACTCAATAGACTGGCATTCTAGTGCATCATGATTCAACATGCCTGTTTACCCACAATGAATTCCTGGACCTGGAACACCCTCATAGAAATGTCCTCCTGCGAGGAAAGAAAACAACTGTAGCATAAACTAATGAAAATGTCGAGCGGTGGAATCCCCCTGCACTGAAATTCAAGTAGAATGTGGCGGTCATTCTGGCGCAGGGGCACACAGTGAACAAAAGCGTCTCAGTCAAATGCTTTCTCTAACACACCGCTCTGTGTTAGGAGCGAGAGACAGATTAAGAGACTTCGTGCAAAAAAAGAGAGGAAAGAAGAGACAAATACAATGGAAAAGAGATAAAAGAGAGGAGGCATAAAAGACATAAGAACAGGCTGAGACAAGAAGAGAAGAAACAGAAAAGACAGAAAGAGACAAGACAAGACAAGAAGATAAGAAACTAGAGAAGAAGTGGAGAGAAGAAAAGAGGTGCCCCCATTGGTGGTTATGTCACAATCGGCTCTCATGAACGTATGGGTAAATAGGGCGACTTTGAACTCTATCAGATAGTTAGAGCTCAAAGATGCGGTGCAAAAAATTTGAGCAACAGCCGCACTTGTGGGCACTTCCACCATCACTGTATCATGGGTGTACCAGGAGTCAAGGAACCATCAAGAATCGTGCAGCCGAAAGTCAAGCAATCTTGTGGGGACATTTTGTAATGTAAAATACTGTGGGTATGGTTAGGATTAGCATGACGTAGCTGCTTTAATAATTATGTCAATAGAAAGTCAAATTTGTGTGTGTGGGTGGGTGTGTGTGAAACAACACACTTCATCCCTGGAGATTTCTCTTCCCCATATACCAGAGCGGTCGATTCACTGAACATCCTCCTCATCCTTCACACGCATAATGTATCCTGACACAGACACACAATCATTGCCAAAACATTCTAATGCTAACTACTAATTCCATCAGTACCAATGTGATACTGATTTTGTCTAAATACAGACAAATATTTAATACTTAGCTTAGATTCGTACACCTCAGTGCAAATGTGTGTGTACATATAGAGCTGTTAACTGTGGAGGAAGACTGCAGCATAACCCACGTAGCAAACGTTCTTCCGCAATATCCTGAAATACTATATTTCCACAAGTGTGGGTGTAAAAACTCCAAAAGCGTTCCTGTAACATTCAATCTCCACAATGAATGACAGTAAACACACAGATCAGCCATAACATCAAACCACCTGCCTAATATTGTGTAGGTCACTTTGTGCCACCAACAGCTCTGACCTGTCGATGAATGTTTCCTGTAATGTTTCCTGTAATATTTAGCACAGGGTCTAAGGTACGTGGTGAGGTGAGAAGGTTCCATGCATCTGACCCGATACATCAAATGTATGGATGCGTGATTGGTTTGGGATTTGAGGAATTCTAAGGAAAGTATGTTAAACCAATCCTAAACAATGTTTGTCATCATACTGTTGGAAGTAAAGACTGGCCATAATAACATGACCAATGGCAAAAATGACCGTGCTAGGGTGCAGGCTGCTTGCAGGTTCCTAGAATAATGAAAGTTACAGCAGGTGGCAGAGCTTTATCTTACAAAGCCCCCAAGTTATGGAACAGCCTTCCAGCTAATGTTCGGGACTCAGACAGTTTCTATATTTAAATCTAGACTCAAGACATATTTGTTTAGCCAAGCATTATCTTGCTAGTCTCAGTGGAATTTGCAATCTATTACATGCCACAGTTCCTAAATTAGTTCTTTACTATGATTATGTCGAATTATTTCTTTTTCAGTTATTTCAGAAATTGTTAGCAGGTGGACTTCGTTTCCAACACCCTCTGATCCACCTGAATGGCAAATTTTGCACACTCCATCACAGACTCCTTTTCAGTGTTGTTAATCAGATATAGCCCAAATGAGGATGGAGTTCCCCTCTGACTCTGGTTCCTCTCAAGGTTTCTTCCTCTTAGCATCTCAGGGAGTTTTTCCTTGCCATTGTCGGCTTGCTCGTTGGGAAAAAAAATAATCTTATGAAAGCGCAAATTTATATATATAAACGTTATATCATTCTTGTTAAGCTGCTTTGTGACAATGTTCCATTGTAAAAAAGCGCTACATAAATAAAATTGAATCGAATAGTCCATCTGGCCCTGGCTATGATGTCAAGGTGTCAATGTATATAGAGCAGCAGGTTTTGTGTATGGGGAGGTAGGCCATCTCGACTGCCATCCACAGATAAAAGCCACTCCTTTAGACACAGGAGCATGAAAACCAGACCACAGAGCTATGGAATGACTAGGTCTGATAAATCATATTTTTATCATGTGAATGGAAGTCACTTACCTGAATAAGAGATGGAATGACATTGCACTATGAGACCCTGTTTGAAGGTCAAGGTAGATGTGGCCCAACAAGGTTAGTAAGGCAGCCATTGCCTAGTGGACAAGGTAGAGGGCTTGGTAATAAAAGGTTGCCAGTTCAATACCCACTCCAGGCAAATAGCATCCACTGCTAAACTGCCATTAAGCAGGACACCCAACCCAAATTGCTGTGTGCTTTAAATAGGGCCTGCACACTGCTATGGGTATTGGTGTGATAAATATATTTATATAGCCAAATTATATATAGCTATTATCATTATTATTATCATTACCATTATCAGTTATAATAATGAATAGAGGTAAACAACAACAGCACATCCACTAAAAGGTGCTAAATGGGTGTTTGGAAAAAAAATAATAAAGGGATAAATTAAATCTATTTACAGATTATATATGTACAATGCAATACTGAAAATGTTCCCCAAACTACTCTGATTTAACAATCACTCAACTATCTCTAATGAGCTCCTAAATAGACTTTCCTGGACCACTTAGCCCAGCACATAAAAATCCTAATCCTCTGCAGAGGGAGGTAATATTGAACATAAACAAAACAAAAATAAACAGAAAATCGAGGGAAAATTTGTTCGTAACGGGCAATATAATGATAACAAGCTAAACACCCACATAATCAACAAGATCAAATTATATTAAGAAAAAAATATTTTAAACTATATGCAACAAACGAATCCCCACGTTGATCATTGCAGTGAGGCTTGGGGCATCTTAGGCTTGTGTTTAAGTAACTGGCCTTGCGGCTGGAACATTCTCGCAAAGTCATTATATGCCTTCATGTGTATGGTGGTCTATGTAGATTGTCTTGATAAATGTGAACTAATGATTAATACAATTCCAATCATTTATAAAACAACTGAACTAGTCTTTACTGAAAGTGCAAGTTGATAGATGGACGCTATTCTTGTTTCCTTAACGTGGTTTACAGCTTGAGTGAGTTGACCTTTCCTGCTCACCTTTACACTCTTTCCAGCATGCACATCATGTGAGAATATACAGTATATGTCATAGATTAGTCAATTTGTCAATATAACTAGGTGAGACCCCCATGCTCACCTGAGATCGTTATTCATTTTTTTTTACCTCAACACTGCAAAATAATGTTATCCACAGTTATCACTGTGCAACAATACCCTTGCTTACAATATGAACTCCGCACCCATTTGACCCCCACCACAATTCCTTTAATTCAGAACTCAACTATTAATAAAAGCACTCGCAGTGTAGGGAAATATTCTGCCAGTGCCCCACTGCCTTGACTCCATACTACCACCATCCCCCAACTATTATAGCTCTACTGATAGATGCTGGAGAATATCTTTTTCCCTACAAAGATGGATTTGATATTATAGCACTCAAGCCATAAATTGGCATTCTTCCAAAAGATTAGTTCTGGCATGAAATCCCTAAGAGAACATCGGAATTGCAGACTGTGTGTGTCAAACACTAAAGCAGCTGTGCGACTTGGTTGTCATAGTTAATGGTTGCGGCTTTGCAAGAAAATGAAAATACAAACAATTTTTCTGAACCGTAGTTTACTATGAAATTTGCATGCTGTGCTAATCATACTGCATGAGCAATATAAGTAACTACACAATAGGTGAGTGATGAAGATAGGTCTATTAAAAGGAAAGTTTTATTTAAAAAAATTCCCAGATAGCGCATTTGACAAATATAAAGTGACCTGTAGGCTGAATTAGTTACCCCAGGAATACACCCTGCCTCGGGTACGGCATGCCAGCTAAGCATTAAACTACTCCCAATCCATAAATTGGCATTCTTCCCTGAGATTAGAACTGGTGCTAATTATGAAAATACAATTGATAGACTCATCAAACTCTAGCAAATTAATTGCAGCAGTTGCTGAATGGTTATCCAAAATCTGAGTTACCCTCAAAAGCCACAACTGTGCCATAAGTATATGCAAGCAGTGACACAGAAACATAGATAATGATTTGGAAGTTTTTTTCCACCAGGTGCTCCAGTAGCCTCCCACAGACGAAAGAAAGGTGTATGAGCATCCTACAATGGAGTGGTTTCTTTCTACCTTGTGCTGAGTTTTGCTGGCTGGGCACTGGTTTCCCCATGACCCTAACTATAATTAAGCTGTAATAGAAATTAAAAAGGATCTTTTGCCACCTATACCATAGAGATTAGAAGAAAATCAAATAATCACAATGAATGACATTAAATCATTTGATTACTTGTGATTACATTTAGTTACCATTTGACATACCTAAATAACAATCAGTGATTAGGACTATTGACTGGTAGGTTTGATGTTAAAATGCTAGTCACTGCATGTTACTGTTATAAGTGCACCCGTGAAATGTTATAAATGCATTTTAACTGTTAAGTGTGAGTGGTGTATAATTGTTACGTTTTCACACCACAACACACAAAGAAAGCACCATGTGCATAACAGTTTGTGTTAGATTGTTAGGTTGCATGATTACAAGTTTAGAAATAAAAAAATCTGGTTTTATGGCTTACAAATTTTAAGCAAATCAATCTTCCACAATTTACGTAGAGCCCTCTGAATTACATGCGCGTATATTTTACATTGAAGCTCAAGAAAAGACTATATTCTTCTGAACATGCTGCCCATAATAAAAATGCATATGATTCAGGTGTCGGAAATGATTAATGAACTCTAATCATGATGATGAAGCAACAACAACTTTAATCAAAAATCAATTTTAATCACTTACTGTGAAAATGCATATCTAATCCATGCCTGAACCATCCTTACACACCTGATAACAATGTCCCATTTGCAAGCCAATATGTCTCAAAGCTCTAAAGAAGATAAATGGAGACTGTCTAAGAGCTTCAAGTGGGTAAATGCATATTAATCAAAGGCCTTGTCTGAAATATGGCACATTGTACAGTACATATGAGCCCCATGTATTAATAAACGATGCGAACTGTGTTTTGTGGATTTAGTGATATTTGAGGCAACTTGTGCCATTTGTTGAGGAAAACAGTTTTAATTTGGAGCAGAGTACATGTAGAGATGGATTATGGGGTTTAAACTGCCAACTTATGAGCCCTTCACTGCTGTCATCTAGCAGAAACCTCCCTTTGAACAGGCAATTACAGATTTAGTCTTCATTTTCAGTTATATAGCCCTTTATAGTTGCACTAGATTATTGAGGGCAGTGGTGAACTCAAGCATTGATGAAATATATTTCAGCATGTATAGTTCTATTGTAGTAAATGTTATAAGATACACAATCCATGCTATTAAGCTGTGAGTACTATTCGCACATGCCACTATATGATTATATATTTTTTCCAAATCTTAATAACAATACATGAACAAATAGATTTCTCAACCATGATTTCTCTGGATAGAAAACATAATGCCTAATTGTGTTTACTGAACAGTTGATTTTCTATGAAGAGCAAAATACTGCTTTCTCTTACCAGTGCACTACCTGAAGTGACATGAACTTCCCAGCTTTGCTCCTACTTTTTTACCATTTTGCTACACCACTCAAACTTAATCAAACTTTAAACCTGTTATCCCGTTACCATTGCAAAGAACACCCATGACACAGTTGAGGCACACTTTTTGTCTCAAAGGAGCAAACATGGAGAAGAAACTAAACAGTTTTGTTGCTCCATAGCTTTTTCACAAGTACACTGGTGTCTCTTCAAAATAAGTAGAGCAACCAATTTTTTTGTGTTACACTAAAATAAAGCTTTTTAAAATTATTTTATTTGTGATTGCGGGCTAAACGCACATTTTAGATACTGCTTCTATATGAAACGCACAAAACACATTGCCACTATTGGAGGAATGTCTTTAATATCGCCTACAGAAACACCCTGTAAATGATCCTCCAATTTCCTTTTTCAAATCTCTAGCTTCCTCTTAACCAGACTCTTAATAAACACGGTTAATTTAAATATCAACAGCACCAGAGAACAGAAAGTTCTTCCAGGTTCCTGATTTTTAAGCAGGACTTAATACATCAGATGGTTGGGAACAGAGGTTGCACACACACACACACACACACACTGAGAAATGGAGCTGCACCAGCTGCAGAATGGTTTGAGTGGGCAGAGGCTGGAATTGCCTCTCTCCAGAAAAGAGCCAGCTGCTTGAAAATAATTCAACTTTCAATAGTTTCTAATTACATCTATCTCACTCTCTCCATCTCTCTCTTTCTCTCTCTCACTCACATATATACTCACTTTCCATTTTTTTTTATTCCTTAACCTTCTATCCATCTCTCAAACATGCATACATTTGGTATTGTTTTACTTGTGAGGACTTTGCATTGGCATTACTATTAATTCTAGATGCTGAATAATACTCACACTTGCTAATCTCTCTAGTGAAAATGCTACTTTTTTCCCTAAAAAATCATTCCCGTTTGTGGACCAGTAAAATGTACACACGATATCCGACCTATTATATATTCCTATCCTCATTGGTACATTCGAGGGACAAAGATATAAAAACAAGCACGCACATACACACACACACAAAAGACACAGACACTTTTAATAGAAGTTAGGAAAGCCATGTTTTGCTGATATAAGCATAATTTAGCATAGCATATATAGTATAGCTTGTGCTAACCATGTGTCTCTGTTTTACCGATACACAGAAATTGCACTGATATTGTTAAATAAGTCCTACCACCTAATGTGTGCTAAATAATTACACATTTATATATAAAGAATCAACATGAACCATTTGACTCAGTAGAACACACAAAAGAAAAGGAGCTTACAGGTGAAGCTGAAGTGAATAATTCTGATTATCCCTTTTCAATGGTACTGGTTAAGGGTTCAGATAGATCAGGCAGCAAGTGTACAGACAGAACTCAAGGTTGATTTGTCGGAAGCAGGAATAAATGGGCAGACATAATGATCTGAATGACTTTGATAAAAGCCAAATCGTAATGACTAGATAAATGATTCTCCTAAATTGTAGGTTTTGTGGAGTGTTATAAGACTGCAGTAATTAGTATCTTGGAAGGACAACCACTAAACTGGAATCAAGTTCATAGAAATCCACCGCTTACTGATGTGCATGCAGAAAAGTGTTAGAGCATACAGAAAAGTGTTAGAGCATACAGTGCAAATGAAAACGGCATTCCCGATTTCCATAAAGAACTTCACAATTGGAATCATCTGACCACAGAACAGTTTTCACTTTGCCACAGTCTATTTTAAATCAGTCTTGGCCCAGAGAAGACGTCTGCACTTCTGGATCTTGTTTAGATATAGTTTCTTCTTTGAACTATAGAGTTTCAGCTCTGGAAATATTCCTGAGCCTATTTTGTGATTTCCAATACAGACGCATGCCTGTATATGATGCAGTGGCGTCAAAGGGTCAGAAGATCACTGGCACCCAGTATGGTTTTCCGGGTTTGACCCTTACGCACAGAGATGATGATATGTTAAAACTCTTTGCAATTTTACACATTTGATATGTTGTCTATGTTCTATTGTGAATATAATATCAGTTTTTAATATTTGCGAATTATTGCATTCTGTTTGTATTTTGTTCCAACTTTTTTAGAAACTGGTTTGTAGGTCTTCTGCACCTGTTATAATATCATTGTGCTCTTTCAGTGTAGAATGTATAATCTATATAAATGCCACACTGTAACCAACAGCTGAGTTAAATGAGAGAAACACTCGAGGAATTGCTGCATCCGTACTCAAATCATGAGTAATTGTGGGTCATGTTGTAAAGACGGTGAACCTGAACAGTAAAAAGCATAAAGACTATTTTACTCGTACACCTGTGAGAAGACACAGAAGTCAGAGGTGTGTATTAACAGTGTGTCTGTGTTACTTACTGTTGCCTGGCAACACATCTTTTAGGACGACAGCGTTTACCACAACTCCATTCTCACTGCATATCCAATAAGGAGGAAAAGCCAGACGGGCTATAACAGATCAGAGACAAGAAAAAGTAGTCAGACTTCTGTAGAGAGCATTTCCTTAAATATGTCCATGTCTGGTTGTTGTGATGGAGGGAAGATTTATCTCATGGGTTTGGTAAGAAAAAAAGATTCACTACACCAAACAGTAAACATCTATCAGTGGACAGGAGGAAAGCTACCCTGCTTTGTTGACCTCGCTGATCCCCAGTTTAGTCAAGACTAATTGGAGTTTCTTCCATATCGATTTTCATCTTCTCTTCTATTTGACAAAGCAGCAACACACAAGGCGAAGACATTTATTGGACTTCTAGCTAAAATGGATACGTGTGAATCTTTTCAAATTGTTTGCTAAAAATGATTAGAGCAAACACTCGATATCATTTCCACTTGCAATGGAGTCTGAGCTGTTGTTCTTTTGTGGGTTGAACACTTCTGTTTTCTCTGCAAATCTATTTCCACTGCAGTAAATGGATAGTCTTTATGTTTCATTCTGGCTATAGAAATTGATTCGGCAATTAAATATATATCTTTATTGTTTATAAATAATAATTGTAAAATATTAGTTACTAATATTATTTATAATGTTAATAACACACATTTATATACAAATATTATTGATTACATCACAAAGAGAAATATCTCTCAGGATTAGTATTATAAGTGCAGATCATTAATGTTAGTCCGGGTTCTTTACGACGCAATATTACAGCAATATTTTTATGTTGTAATTGCTTTTATTTTAAAAACAACTTTTTCTGTTTTACTGTGAAAATGGTTTTATCTTTTTAACTGTTATCTGACGCAATACAAAATATATACGCTTGAACAATTATTCATTAAAAGCTAAATATATAGCTGCACTGACCACACTACTACCGTACATCAGGAGCTCACAACTAATCAAACTGGAATAGTTTTAGTTCACGAAGAAGTAAAATGTGTTGTCTAAATATTTTAACCATTCAAAATGAATGATTTTTCCAGATCACATTAATAAAAATAAAAATAAAAATATGAAGTATATATTGTTTTGTAAAAAAAAAAAGGAATATGAATGCATACACTTTTATTTTTATCGCTGAGTTGATTAGATATAAAAGTAACAAATAACAAATCTCATGTGGAAAAATAATCCTATTGAAGTAAAGAAACAAAATGAATTTATTGAAGTTATTACAGTAGAATGCATAATTTACTCGAATGTACTGCTGACTGTGCAATTTTATTTCCAAAGACTGAGGTACAAATTAATGAGGACACTCTAGTTTGATTGCAACTATATTTAAAACCATAATTCACATAATAAATACATTTGCCACTTGTGCATCAAAACATAGTTAAGCTCATTTACATCATAAATAAATTTCAACAAGGCTTTTCCTCACTGTTAGAAAAGACTGCAGTCTGAACGTGAGACCGTTTCTCCCGGACAGAAAGTATAGCCTGAGAGCATAGAAGGACAAGCTGAGGCTCAGACAGCTCTGTCCCTGTCCTATCGTCTCTGTCAGAGTTTCACCTTTTTTTCCACCCTCCTTTTACTCGACCCCCTTCTTCCACATTTATTAAACCATATTCATGCACGCAGAAACAATTCCACATCCTGTTGTAGTACTTACAGCCTGAAGCCACACGATTTCCCCTCGGCATGCAACGTGTGTAAATGATACTAAACTGAGGTCATTAAAACTAAAAAACCTGTATAATGTAGTTATAATTACTTAAAAGTCAGAAGTTTAATGCAGCTGCAAGTCTCAGGAAACAGCCTCACTGATTTACAAAACACACATTGGCTTGGTTTGTAATAATGTTGTGGAATATTTGTTTCTTAAAGTCACATACTGCTACGAGACAAAACCTCGGACACAGAGAAACTGTATTTAATTCAGTATAAATATTTGACCTTTTCTTATATAGATGTATTGAAAAGCGCTCCAATTGCTGTGATCATTAATTACTGTATTATATCAAATGGGTGTTCTGACTATTGGCAGATTCAGATACAATGAGTCAGATATTTGTCTTTACTCTCTCTTTCACTCTAATATATATATATATATTACATAATCACCGGCCACCTCATTAGGACTCCCTTTGTCTTCAGAACTGACTTAATTCTTTGTGGCATACTTTCAGCAGAGATGTATTCTGCGTTCCTTGATTGAAACGAATGATTATTTGAATAACTGTTGCCTTTATATCATCTCATTTATCAACTCTTACACTGGCTCACTGCATATTTTCTATTTTTCTGACCATTCTTTGTAAACCCGAGAGATGGTTATGTGCGAAATCCCATTAGATCAGCAGTTTTAATTACTCAGACATTTCTTCCCCATTCTGATGCTCGGGTTTTACCTTAGCAAGTTGTCTTGACCGCCTTTACATTCCTTAATACATTGAGTTACGGCCCTGTGTTAACCTAACAAAGTGGCAGATGAGTATATATATATATATATATATATATATATATATATATATACGGTAAGTAATGCCTCAGATTTAACCTTCACTCATGTTAAATGGGCTGAAATGAATACAATATTTTATAGTGTGTTCACTCAATTGCAAAAGGTCAAAACCATAATCACTGCAATTATATTCCATTAGTCATTGATATAAGTTTAAAAAAAACACTAACAGACAAAAAAATACTGATTTAAAAAAAAATATTTCATGTATTACATTTTTGAGGACATAATCACAATCTGATAATCACAATCTGTATTACCATGAAGTATGGTTTACGGAAGTATGCTATTCCTCCTTGTTTATGAGGCTTTCCTTTGACCAGTCACCTCTTATAAAACCTCCTCAAATCGCTATTCTTGTAAAACAATGATTTTTTTAAAATATGGTTCCTCTGAATCATTGGTAGGTTACAGGGAGTTACCTTAACACTGAGGTCTAGAATCCTTCTAAGCAATGCAAAGATAAACATCAAAGATCTCAGAACAGGGAACTACACAGCTATTTACTGTTTTGTCTCTTTTGGGTAACATAGTTAGTGTCTGGGCGTCAGCTGCCATTGGAGATGATGACGGAGGTCCCTTTATGGCTGGTCGTTTGCTCGGTTTGCATACGCAGGTGAGAGGTCACGTCGTAGTGGGAAGAGCTTGCGCAGCCTAACGCGTATCCTCTGAAGCTGTCCGCCTCATAGAGGTGCTCCAGTGTGTAGCCACTGAGTGAGTAGGCAGTGTGTTTGTCCAGGTACTGACGCGGATGAGACGGGTAGAGTGCAGGGGCGGGAGAGACGGCACAGGAGCCTAGAAGGCCCAGTTGTTGCTGCTGTGGAGACAAAAGCTCAGTCTGCAGGAAGTCTTTGGCTTTGGCCATGCGCTCAGAGTTAGGGCTGCTTAAGCGGGACAGAGGGGTGGGGCTGGAGGCGGGGCTAATCACCTGAGCTGAACCCCGACATACAACTCCCTGTAGTGCTGATTGGGTAAACTCATTACCATAGCAGGAGCTGGTGCCCTTCGCCAGACCATTAGCAGGCCCTAAAGACAGTTCGGTGCCAGACTTTCTCAGCTGTAGTCGGCTCTCCTCCTCTTTTATCATTTGCTGTGTGGCCCGGATTAGTGTCTCAATCTTGCTGGGTTCTTGTGGGCTCGAGCGGAAGTGCTCAAGTCGGTATCGTTCACTAGAATCACTGGCTGAGCCAGCATCTGGAGAGCTGACAGTGCTTTCTTCATCCCAATGGCTTCTCACTGCAAACAAGGACAAATAGAAACAAGCATAGCCAATATATTAGACCAGAATCTCCAATCTTATCCACAGTTAGTTAGTGTGGCTACAACCTGTCATTTTTCAATTATATTCAGAGTTGAGACTCACCATGTAGGCTGTGGATGGAGGTGATATGGGGCATTGCACATTCATATCCATCTCCATTGTCAGGGGGTGATTTGGGTAGAGGCAAGAGTGAACGTGCAGCGCCCCACCATGCCTCACGCCCTGTCTGTGGAGTACCCAGGAAGTATCTGCCAGCCTCACACCGTCCACGCTCGCATGCCTGTGAATGACTGTGACCTTGGTGATCGCTGGATGTATGATGCTCCTCGGACAAAGGCAGGCTGTAGCACAGAGTCCGGGGCTCTGGGAACTGGCGGTATACACAGGACGCATCCATGCTTTCACTTTGCTCTAATAGCTGTGGGGAAGCTGAGTCAGTGAGAGGACTCCCACCCCATGGACTGCTATCCTGATCAGACTCGGAGGGCTCAGTGTGGAAGCCTGGGTACTGTACAAAAAACACATATAGATATTTATTAACCACACTATCTGCATATAAAATAGACTTCCAGTAGGAGGTTCATACAGTTTCCTGATTGAATTAACACACTCACTTGTGGGTAAGGAGACAGTCGTGTTTTGGGTTTGGCACGGGACGGCCTGCTTTTACTCGCCTTCTTGCTGTCGCTGACCAGGTTGGAGGGGCTGCTGTAGCTGAAGGACGGTTTGTTGGATGCCGCTTGGTCTAAGGACAGCTGTAGACCTTTATATTCAGTTTCCCTGTTAAGAAAATGTTACAAATGCATGTTAATTCTTAAAAGTTTTTA
>JAOUQT010000042.1:12979169-12995955 GCA_025769995.1 Xyliphius kryptos | reverse complement strand
CACACACTTACACTCACACTGCAACACAACACACAGAGGGATTACACTGCTGCACACACACACACACACACACACACACACACACACACACCCTGCGACACAACACAAAGAGGAATTACACCGCTGCACACACTTACACTCACACTGCAACACAACACACAGAGGGATTACACTGCTGCACACACACACACACACACACACACTCAATGCAGTGGTACTATACAGTGGTACCATACCACGGTACCATACTACGGTACTATACAGCAATACTATAAAGCAGTACTATACAGTGTTACAAATGCAGCCATACAGCACAGCATTATTATGCAACAGTACTATACAGCGGTACTTTACAGCGGTACTTTACAGCATTATGCTATGCAGGGTTTAACTACAGAATCCACAGAAGCAGAAATTCTTTGGTACAGCCCTACTACGTTACCCACAATCCTTAACCTGGACCCGGGTTAATCCTTGTAAGCCTGCATCTCTGCATAAACCATGTACCTAATAAATAAATCTAAACTAGAACCAGCACAGAGATTAAGAGTCTCTGATCTTATCGCAACCCAAACTCCCACAGACGCATTGCAAATTCCTGAGGAAAGCCCATTCAAAAGACTGGAAGCTGTTTTAAAGCTACAATCTACTGTAGATGTCCAAGTACTTTCCTCCTTATAATACATTGTGTTTTTTCATTTATAACAATTAAACCTAAATGCGCTCGGATTTCAGATTATTGACATAACAGTCATTAAAGAACCTGATTAAGTCAGAAACACAGCGGCGTCATTCAGGTGCATGTTTAAGAAAAAAATAAATAATCATGTCAATTAAATTACTTCTTTAAAACTAGAACATGAGAGTTAATTACAACCAACGAGAAAAACAGCAATTACTCAAATAAAGCACTCACCACATTAAGACCGCATGCTTTAAAAAACTGTTTTATTTAAACGTCTTCAGGTATTTAATAATGTTTTACTTTACTGAGGATTGTTTTCCTGTAAAGATTCATCTCGTAGAATATTTAAGGATTTAATTTAAAGAACTGATACAGAACGTTGGGTTTTTCTGCAGCAGCTCGGTAACGGTTCTGTTCTCGGGCTTTAGAGTCACTTCTTTTATTTTCTTTGTTTAATGTGAAGTTCACAGATGCATTACGCTCCCGTTTATTTATTTACTAGCCGACTCGCAGCGTAGCATACGCCACGTAATTGAAACAAAATAGGGGTGGGGCTTCATACTGCATATCCCATGATTCGGCATGGAAACAAAGGGGAGGGGCTTTGTCATGCATATTCCATGATTCCGCAGGAAACAAAGGGGGTGGGGCTTCTTCGTTCATATCCCACGGTTCGGCAGGAAACAAAGGGTGTGAGGCTTCTACGTGCAGATTCCATGGTTTGGCAGGGAACAAGGGGGGTGGGGCTTTGTCGTGCGTATCCCATTGTTCAGCAGGAAAAAAGGGGGATGGGGCTTCATCGTGCATATCCCATGGTTCAGCAGGAAAAAAGGGGGATGGGGTTTGGTCATGCGTATCCCATAATTCGGTGGGAAACAAGGGGGAGGGTTTTGTCATGTATATCCCATGGTTCGGTAGGGAACAAGGGGGTGGGGCTTTGGCGTGCGTAGCCCATAATTCGGCAGGGAACAAAGAGGGAGGGGCTTTGCTGTGCGTAGCCCATGGTTCGGCAGGAAACAAGGAGGATGGGGCTTTTGTTATGAGTATTCCTTAATTCGGCAGAAAACAAGGGGGTGGGGCTTTGTTGTGAGGTTTCCACGGTCTGTTCTTGTTTTTAAGGAAGAAACCTCGTGAGGACTGAGGGAGGACGCATCCTCCTTAAGGATCAAAGAGTTATGTCAGTAGGTTTTTCTGTACGTCAGTCAGTTGGTGTTCTTGGGTTAAATGCGTTGTGCAAATGCTACAGACACCAAGCTTTGAGGGTAGGTGCCGCTGGTCTGCATCTTCTCGATAAAAAAAAATCTATTTAATTCATCATTCATTAAAAAATCTAAAACTCAGAAACGCTTCATTCACAAATTCTACAACTTCACACAAACATTCAGCATCAGTTTCTGAGAAGGCCGAATAAATGTGATTTCTTTAGAAGCTTCTATAACTGATATATATTTAATTATTATCAATAATTATTATTATTACTTACAAAAGCTGTATGATGGAGGTTTGAGGTGAAGGGATGATATGACGACTTACCTGGAGTCCAGGAAGATAAGCTTCATGTCCAGACTGGCTCTAAACATGAACATGTTGCTGTGGAGCTTGATCTCGGTCACCGCGCTGGGGGGCAATGAGTGGCCCACTGCTACGAGCCCCACGTTCTGATAGCAGCCATCAAACAGAGACATGTCCAGGCTGTACTGACGGATCTTCAGATAACCGCTACAGTGGATCACCTGCAGGAGGGAACGGGTCGAGTGAGAAAATTAAATAATAAAATAACTTATAACAGGAAAACATTTAAAAAAATGATAATATTATAAGTTACCATTATTGATAATATAATAAATAATAACTAATCAATTTAAGCATCAGCAGTTAAAATAGTTACTAAAAGATATATATGAACCCATCATCTGTTACAGTGGTTCTTAACGGGCTGGGCTCGAGAACTGCATTTTCTCATGGTTATTAAGTCCAAAATTTTATAGAATTTAATCAAAACAAATTTAAGAAAATACATTCATAAACGCACGCAAAGTAAATTTAAGAAACTGAGAAACTTGTCATCACTGAACAAAAATCAATTCAAATACTGTGGGTTAGATTTGCATCTTGCCTCTGAGCATCACCACAAATTTAGGAATGGTCGTTACCATGGCAACAAGGAAGCTGTGCATGTCCGACACATGCCTCTCTTTGTTTTGTTTTTTTCCAAGATGAAAAAACGAGTACAAAGTCGGATGACATTTTTTTTTTTTTTTTTACATTTTTGAAACTTTTTTTCGTACAAGCTATCTGCGATCCGTCACGACCAACTAGTTGAGAATCGCTGATCTACAAAAAACTTCTGCAAACTTTATTTACTGAATTTAACATAATTAGGGAAGGGTGACCTGTGTAGATCTAATGGCACATTTCATATTTTATTTTATATTTATTATCATTTTTTTAGTTATCTAACATTTATTATTAACAAAAATGAAATTCGTGATAAAGACTTGTACTAATTATATTTAATTTACAAAATGGACAACGGTATTATGACACCAACACATCACACTTACAGGGACTTTTTCTGACGTCATAAACCCTAAATGTCATTGTAAGTTGGTTCCTCTTTTGCAACTATAAGAACTTTTGCTCTTCTAATAAGTTCTTCTGCAACATTTTGGAACGTGTTTGGGATGATTTTGGTCCATTCATCTGTAAAAGCATTGTGAGGTCAGATAATGATTTTGGATACAATGACCTGGCTCATGGTCTCTATTCTAATTTATCCCAATTGTCTTTAATTGGACCGAAGTCAAGATCTTTCACACTAAACTCATCCATCGAAATAAATCTTGCAATCTGGACCGATAATCTAGAGCCACTTGTGTTTTTCAAGACCACTTTGATCAAAAATTGCAAAGTTGTTCATTAGGAATCTGGGAAAAATTGTGTGTAGTCTGGAAAAAAAATTGGTAGACGTT
Organism: Xyliphius kryptos; assembly: GCA_025769995.1. Classification (NCBI taxonomy): domain Eukaryota; kingdom Metazoa; phylum Chordata; class Actinopteri; order Siluriformes; family Aspredinidae; genus Xyliphius; species Xyliphius kryptos. The sequence continues at coordinate 12,992,298 of JAOUQT010000042.1, read as the reverse complement.
AGCGTTTTGCCGCTTCATAGCACCAATTACAGTTTGGTGCCTGTAGGTCTTGGTTGCCCAAAGCGTTTTACCCAAACGTTTCTGAGTTTTAGTTGTTTGTTTTTTTAATAAATGATGAATTAACAAGAATTTTGGATTAATTTGTATGAAGCGGCCTGTCGGAATGGAAAAATCCAACTTTATTTCATAATTATTGAAGAGCGCGCTCTGCTGATTTTTGTTTTTATAGCAAACTTTTTTTTTGTTGACTGGAAAACCTAGGACTAGTTCAAGAAAGTAGGTTTTTCTTATTTTGCTAATTAGCAAAAAAAACGACGTGTGCGTAGCTTATCGGTCCAAGTTGCAAAGTTGTTTGTTTAGGGCCTGGAAGAAAAAACGTGTGTAGTCTGGATAAAAAATGCGTAAAAGTTAGACGCCTAAACGCGTTTTGTCGCACTATAACGCCAACTATAGGCCAATCGGTGTGATTTTTGTTACATTTTTGTTATTTATAACCTAAATGATTATTCATACATCTAAACAATCCAATTATTTTATTTTTTAAAGCAACTATTAACCCTATATGTAAAACGAATTATATGTAGAGTTTTACAGACCGCTTTATGATTAGTGCGATTACTTTTTTATAATGGAAAACCTGATGTATAGAATCAGATATGTTTTCTGCATATCAAAACTTTGTGACATAGATAATAAACAGTTTCCAAAAAAAAATCAATTTCGGGCAATTTTTGGTGGTTCGGGTTTTATAGGGTTAAGATTAAGGTGAAAATTATTAAGATTTTTGTGGAACTTTTTAGCAAACCTTATATCCCCCGCAGGTCAGACCCGCGTTCCGTTTGGCCAGAACGCATTTCATCCTCAAAAAGAAGGATCGCTCCATTTCATATTCTGTAACAAATCACAACAGAAAGCGTGTTTAGAAAACTGCAGTGTGTGTAATGTGTCTGTGTGTGTGTGGGGGGGGGGGGTGAAATACCCTGGACGAAGTGGGAGTGGTAGGGCTGGTGCGCAGTCAGCACGGCGGTCATCTCGTCGTGGTCGGCGGGGTGGATGTACTCATAAATACTGTTCCCCGTCAGTTCTACCTGTTAAAAACGAGCCTCTGTCAAACCGAGCACCAATCAAACATCAGCCCCTAAATCAACCAATCACATCAATAAACCTCTGGTGTCCGCGTGTACTTTACCTGCGACAGACCCAAATGCACAGAGGCCGTTTCCGAAATGTACATGATCTTCCCATCAGGAGCCACAACGAAAATGAAGCCGTCCAAGGTCTAAAATAAAGTCCACACATGCACACGTGAATGTCATCACCAATAAATCCGGCAGATTAAAAAAACAATAAATATTTTATTTTAGAAGGTTTCATTGTGACGCTACACACTTAATTAATCTTCCTTTGCACATCACTGAGTGTGTAAAAAGTATTTTCTATATGTCTTTAAAAGAATCATCAGTTCCAATAAGCGTCCCACCAGGGTCCGCTCAAATCTGTTCACCAAAAATGAGACCTTAAGGGACAAAAAGATTCCGATAAGATCACAAACTGTATTCAAGAGAACCTAACATGGTACTACCCCAGTCACACCCGCTGTAGCTCCTAAAAACAATTTTATTGCACACAATTTAAAAGACACGCACCACGTTACTATAACGATTTCATTCATAAAATTTCAACATTTAAAACCTGCCACATTTAACGTTTATCGGATGCGAATAACAATAATATTAAATCGAATTCAATATTGATCATGATTTTATTCGTTTTAATTTTAAAACTCAATACAAGTAAGAAAGGCACAATACAATAAAATATACATTTGAGCATAGTATAGTAACAATAACAAATGCACTTATTATATATATAAACAACAAAAGGGAATTTTCCCAATGATTACCTTATTTTGTCTTATTTTATCTTACCACTTCTCCTTCAATTCGTTTACAATTTTATTTTTTTAATAACAAAACAAGATATTTTACTTTTTAAGGCAGCTGCATGTCCACATTTGGCATGTTTTAGACTTTAACATTTATATTTCACACAGATGAGGTTTGCAGTAATATTCTGACTCAGACAACCCCCTCGTTTATACATTTAGTATCTGCCTTATTTCACACAGGGATCTAAAAAAAAGGACTTTACAGCTGGGAGGTGAGAGATCTGCCTCTTGCAGCCCCCACTTTCGTGCCCCTGCTTTTTAAACAGTACCTTCCACATAATGTATTTAGAGACGTTGTTAGTTTTTGCTCCAGGGTCCTGTGACTGTGTGCTGTACCCTGTTAACTAAGACTTCTGTACTGCTGCAGAGGGGGAAAATAACGGGTCTTTTAGATTAGATGACATTTAACTTTATTGTCATTAAACAAAGCAGAAGTGCACAGTGGCAAGTGCAATATATATATATATGAATATTTGAAATATGAATATATCCTTTATAATAAGTTAAAATATACATAGTTATATAAATATTGTAAAATGGTGAAATAGAAATTGATTAAAGAAATCTGTATTAATAACAAATGCCCAATAAATGAACTATTATTATTATTATTATTATTATTAACAACAACAACAACAACAATAATAATAACAATAATAATAATAATAATAATAATAATAATAATAATAATAATATGCGACAAATAAATAAGTCCTACCTGTAGAAGATGGGATCCGAGTTCACGGCCCACATTGTCCAAAGAGCTGGTTCTGCTCACGTGACCCCAGGATTCCCCTAAACCTGAATAATAAACATATCATATTATTATTATTTATAGGGCTACACATTTTTAAATAATACATATCAACACAACACCAGAATTAACAGTTTACAGTTCATTGTGCAGTAGTCGCTATTGAGCTGTATCATTTTAAATTGTTATGATAGAATTTTAATAGGAGTAAATGTTGGTTCACTGTTTGTTAACATGTAAACTATATACTATAATAAAGTTGCATCGTGAAATTCATTATATATAAAATAGCGATGGTTGTGTCCAAACAAGAGCCCCCTCCTCACCTCCAAAAAAAAGAAATAAATGCGTATTATTCATATTTAGTTGTATTGTGGGTAAAAATGTAAATGTCGGACTGCGCACAGGGAGAAGGGGCGCAGAGTTGCGGCGACACTAAGCTCTTACGCAATCCCCCATTGAAATGCAAATCTGAGAAAACAAACAAGGATCACAGCAAAGCTCCGATTCCCATTTTAATATTAACCAAATATACACTCCGCGTTTACACAACAGAAACAATCAAACCGCCGCAGAAGCACAACTCAAACACCGACTGCATATTGTCAAGAACGTGGGGCTCGTCTGAGAAATCTGCAGCACAGGCTCACTTTGACTAATATTTTCATTTAAGATAAAATTAAAGGGTTGGAACAGCCAGGGGGATCCAGTACAGCGGTCCATCAGGGCGCGCGGGCTTAAAATATGTCCCTTAACTCGTATTTACAATTTCAGCTTTTTATTTATTGATTTGCTCAGATTTTTCTTATTATCGTGATGATGTTTTTTGTTGGTAAAACGCGTTATGCAGCCTACAGTTCTACAGACCAAATTTGGAGGGTAGGTGCAGTTGTACATCTTCACCGATAACAAAATTACTCCGATAGGCCTATAATTGGCGCTATAGTGCGACAAAACGCATTTAGGCTTCTAACTTTCACCCAAACAACTTTGCAATTTGGATACATAAGCTATTTTTTTGCTAATTAGCTAAATAAATAAAAATGTGAAAATGTGTTTGCTATTAAGAAATTCAGCAGAGCATGCGCTTCATTAATTATCAAAAAAGTCAGACTTTTTCCATTCTACATTCTGCTACATACAAATTAATGAACCACCATTAATTAAAAAAAAATCTAAAACTTAAAAAGGCTTCACTTTAAAAGTTCTCCAAACTTCACACAAACAGTCAGCATCAGTTTGGTGCACTTACCAAATTTCTTTATGGGGGGGTATTGGCTGGACTTTTTCTAACTGTTAAATGCAAATTAGTCCCTACGTCATAATTCAAATTAATTCATAGTCTCCATGGAGATGGGATTGCTATAAACATTCAGGAACATCAGAGAATTCTTAAACTCTTTCTGCTGGGTTTTATACATTCTCTTCTGTAGTTCCCAACAACTTTGTGGCCTTTAGAGTGGTGGTTGTCATGGTGATAAAAATAAAGAACATTATTTGGAACGTCAGATCAGTTTTCTTCAGGCGAAGCTCAGGTTTACCAGAGTGTTCATTTGTAAACATCGAAATGATCGTGGGTCCATTCTCAGGCCATTTGCACTATTTCATTTTTTTAGAATGAAATGTAAAACTTAAAACGCTTCAACTTCACACAAACATCCAGCATCCGTCCATAAAGATGCAAATTAAATTTGGTTGTTCTATAACGGCTATATAATATATGTGTAACCGGACTTTTTCATTCATCAGGTTGTTTTAAATATATATAATTTCGTCTGAGTTTTCTCGTACTTGACCTACCGCAGAAAAACTAAGCTGGGAGTTTTGTATAATGACAAAATTAGCTCTGCTATAGAGAGCAGAAATGAGATCTCCATCCTCTCCAGAACCTGAAGAGGCTCCAATGAAGTAAGCGGCTTTCACACAAAAGCTGACAAAAAGAGTAATCCAGCGCCGCTCTTCACTTTCAATCGCTCGCAGGGTGAGAAAATCCCCTCCAGCTTTCCAGTGCGGGGTCTGGAGACACCTTCATCCCTGTTCCCTCAGTCGAACAAACACGCAGCGACATGCAGGAGGCTCCAGCTAAAAACCCGGACCGCGAATCTAAACTCTTAACAACTCCAAAAAAAATGTTGCTTTCCACCGACCGCTATGGGAATGGGGAGGTGGGTGAGGCGCGCATGAGGGGTGACAAAGGTTAGCGACTCTACATCGGCTCGTAAATAACGGGTGTAAAAACAGTCGGGCGTTTGTTAGTCTACAAATAAAATTTTACAGTGCGTAATGGGAACGTTTTTATTTGGGTTTGGAGCGAGGTGCCATTACTGAGCTGAAGACGCCGACGCAATGAGGAAGAAGATTAAGGAACGAGGGCATGTTCACTGAAGTCATTCACATCTGCTCCTCAAATCTGAGCTCTGGGCTCGGTGCGCGCGGAAGGAATCTCACTGCGGACATCTTTACCATGTGCTTCGATTTCGCTCGGGTTTTAAAGATCAGGATTTAATGTTTGCACGTAAACAAAGAAACATTTCACCAAGGATTAATTCTTCCAACAAATCCGCAGAACCTTCAGGGATTGGTTAGATAAATAATTACAGGTTTTCTGACATGAATAATTAAAAACACCGAAAAACCCGAAGGTTTTCAACATTAAAATTAAACTTTAAAATATAGCCGTTTTAGAACCCCCTAATGATATAAGAGCACCACATTTGACCATCCTCCTCAGGGACTGATGCTGAATGTTTGTGTGAAGTTGTAGAATTTTTAAATTAAGCGTTTTTGAGTTTTCGATATTTTTTTTCGATTATTTTGACATATGGACTAATTTGTACGTAGCAGCCTGTAGGAACGACAAAAAATAATTTTCTTTTGAGAATTACTGAAGAGCATGCTTTGCTTATTTTTTTATACCAAATACTTTGACTGTAAAAACTAAGACTCGTGAAAGTAGGTTTTACTAATTTTGCTAATAATCAAAAATCAGATTCCAAATTGCAAAGTTGTTGGTTTGGGGTCTGAAAATCTGAAAAATGTGTGTAGTCTGGAAAGAAGTAATAGAAGTTAAAAACCTAAATACATTTCACGGCACTATAGCACAATTATAAGACAATCGGTGTGAATTTTGCAGCTGCACCTTCAAGTTTGGTATCTGTAGGACTGTAGGCTGCGTTTTACCCGATAATAATATTACTACTACTATTATTAATAATAATAATTAATATTAATAATAATAATAATAATAATAAGAAGAAGAAGAAGAAGTAGAAGAATATGACAAAAACAGTGACAGAAAATGGCATTGAAAGTTTTTGCTGCTGAATAAATAACCTGTCGTGGTTTATTTGCTGAGCTGTTTAATGATGTGGAATGTCTTCTTTATTATTTTTTTTAATATAATTCCATAAGGAGGAATAAATAATAGATGAATCAGGTAAATACTGAGGGCTGTGTAATAAAAGCTTAGGATGAGAATAAAATATGCAGTCATTGTGGATTCATTGTAAGAAACCCCCTGTGCCGTTGTGGTCTAATAGGCTAAGCGATATTTAGCAAATAATTTCGATATTTCGAGATTTAACAAATAATTTCTAAACCCATAGGCCTAAACATGAAGTCAGAATGGGAGCCCTTCAGACCCATTTTGGGGTATTCGCCATGTGGAAGTATTAACATGTTCCAAATAAAGCCGCTATCAAAAAGCGTCCTCAAAGCAAAGCGTTCCCTTTGATATTGCGACTCTCCAGAACATGAGCCCTGGCACTCGGTGATATCCGCCCCGCCTGCAGTCGGCTTTATCCGGGGACATGAGCCGGGGTCTTTACTGGAACTGAGACGCGGAGCAGCTTGTGGACGATCAGCGCTAATTGGCGCGGCGCGTCTTTGCGCACGGTGCAGAGCAGAACCCGCAGAAGCACTAATCTCCTCTCGAGCCTCACGCCTGCCTGCTTCTGACAGAACATCTGAATCCAAACTGCACACTGTCCACTGCTCAATGAGCTCTAAACTCGTCGCCCCCCGACGGACAAAGCGGCCAGTGACTTTAAGAATAAAAAACAAACTGCGTAAATGTTTATGTCTCGATTTGTTTAAAAAAGGCCTCGGGGGAGCAATATGTTACAGGCTATTGTATGCACTGCGCCTCACACTGTGAGCTAATTATCCATCAAACATCTTATTATGGGATTAAAAGCCGCACACGCAGTTTTTCGTTATAAGGTTTCGAACCGGAAACCACGGACAACGTGTTGAAATTGAGTCATTGTAAATTGGTCGTACAGACAATTCTATTTATCTCAAACATGCACCATGTGGACAAAAGTATTGGGACAGATTAGAGGTCTTTTATGACACCCCGTCCCAAATTGGTGCATCCTTTGCAACTGTGACAGACTGCACTATGAAATCTTTCTGCAAGATTTTGGAGTGTGTTCGCAAGTTGTTCCCTGTTGCCCAGTTTTGTGCATTTTTAAAAATTAGCTTAGAGTATCTGCTTTTGCTAAAAAGGTCCACCACTGAAGCTGCTATTGCAAATTTTTGACGTGCGTTTTAAGACTTTGTGCATTTTGTTATTTATGTGCTGTTCTCCCTTAACCAGGTGTGAATGTGCTAAATAAGTATGTTCAATGCGGCATCTTGTGTACGCTGTCTGTTACTATTTACTTTTTTTGGATGTTTTTGACAAAAGAGGTTGTGGACAAAATGTCGTAGACATATCTATTCTTATTTCATTATTATTTACTTTTGTCCTAATTTATTGTGTTGTTTTTTTTATATTTTTGTTAATTCTGTAATACTTTTGGCAATATTCTTGTGTATTTATTAATACCGATAAAGCTACTTGGAATCTTAAATCAAAAAGACTTGGTTCGCAGTTCTGATTCAACCCAAATATATTTAATAAAGCTAAGGTCGGGGCTCGAGTCCTTCCACATCAAACTCTACCTCAATAGACTGAGACGCAGTCATACTAGAAAAGAAAATGGTCCTTCCCCAAACTGTTCTACTAAACATGCAATTTACAAATATGCGTACAATTGTCCAAGGTGATGGATTTTTACAATCTGCGATGGAAGGATTGAATAAATCACCTGAATAAAATGAGACAGAGCTGTGGCCCAATACTTTTGTTTCTATAGATGATGTATATATTTTAATAAACCAGGACTAGCTCGCGAAAGTAGATTCGTCAAATTATGTTAATTTGTAAAAAAAATCCGAGTGGCCGTATCTTATGGTTGCGCATTGTAAATTGTTTGATTAGAGTCTGGAAAAAGTGTGGAGTCTGGGGGTTGGGGGGGGGGGGGGGGAGTAGACATTAGAAGCCTTAACGCGTTTTGTCGCACTATAGCGCCAATTATAGGCCAACCAGTGTGATTTTTGTTATCAGAAAAGATGCAAACCAGCTGGACCTACCCACCAAGTGTCTGGAGAACTTTCGGTCTTGGCTATACCCAACGAGTTTTACCAAAGAGGAAAATATATAGTTTAACGAAAAACAACTCGTGCTGGAACCCCTAATAAATATAAACTGTTAAAAGTTAAAAAAAGTACGAAAGAAAGTGGTTGAATTATTACATAGCTGGAATAGGATTTTGACGCATTGACGCAGTAGTTCAATATAAATTAAAAAATAGTTGATTATATATAAAAATAATAATAATAATAATAATAATAATAATAATAATAATAATAATGTTATTATGAGGTTAGAGCATTTGATTAAAAGTGGCGCGTGGCATATAATAAAATAAGATAACCTTTTTGTTTTTATATGGGGTAAATTTGCATCATTGCAGCAGCATATAAACATAAAAACAAGATATATAAACATATCTACAAGATATATATTTTTTAAAAATACTATAAAAATGAAATTAAGTATGAACTAAGGTAAAATTAGAGATTTAGAATTAACAAATTTCACAATAAAATGGTGAGTGAGTGTTGAAGTTGTAACCCACCTTCGGGGAAGACCAGTCTCATTTTCAGGTAGCTGGTGGTGAGGCGGATGATGGAGGCCTTATCGAGCTGGGAGGTGATGGCTGAGGGCAGGGGCAGCAGTTTGGCCAGTTCGTAGAACTCACTGTTCTCTTTCTCCCGCCGGGTTCGGGCAGCATTTTTCGATTTCTCTTTCATTGTCCGTGGGGCTGTAAGGTGCTCGCCACCCCGCCAGCGTTTGAAATCAGTGCGTTCCAAAAAAAAAAACGATGAGGGGAAAATAAATCACTCCGAGGAAGAACAAAATCCACACACACTGGATTTCAGTTCATCATCCGACCAGTGGGGTTCGGGTCAGAAGAGCCGCACCAGCCGCACACATCCCTCACGGTCCGACCGAGCACACTACACTCTCTCACCGGCAGGACAGAGGGGCATTTCTGTTGGTCAGATTTATCCACAGTGAATGATCAGTTCTTCAATGGGACGGCAAATCCACACTGGTTCAGGTGAGAACAACATCCTCCGTTACTGAAAGTCACAGGACACTAGGATTTTCAAACAACAAGAAAAAACAATAATGCACACAAAAAATATGGACTTTTCATTGAATTGTATTCAATTAATCCTATTTTTTAATTGTATATCGATGCAATTTGCTTTATTACCGACTTCAAATGAGGCTATTATCAATTTAATTGAATGTAAATTCTGGACGTATAGTTAAATTAAATTTAATTTACAAATATAGTCGTTATAACCACATAAAGACGTAAGAACACTAAAATTAAACCGCTTTCTCTGGAACTAATGCATTATGTTTGTGTAAAATTGTAGAATTTTTGAGTAAAGCTTTTAAAGTTATATATATAATATATACATTTTGAATTAAGTAAAATGTTGTCGTTTGGATTTATGTGTATGTATAGCAGCCTGACTGAATGGAAAAGTCGAACTTTTTGAGAATTATTGAAGAGCACGCTCTGATTATTTTGTTTAAACCAAACACATGGAGGTTTGACTGGAAAACCAGAAGCCAGAAGTAATTCGCGTAAGTAGGTTTTTTAAATTTTGCTATTAATCAAAAATCGGAAAGGCCGTAGCTCATGGGTTCAAACTGCAAAATGGTTTCTGGGAGTTTGAAAAAAGGTGTGTAGTCTGGGTAAATTTTGGGGTAGACGTTAGAAGCCTAAACGCGTTTTATCGCACTATAGCGCCAATTACAGGCCAATCGGTTTAAATTTTGAAGATGCACACCAGCTGCAACTATCATCCAAAGTTTGGTGTTTGGAGGACTCATCTTACAGACTTGAGCAGCACACAGCTTAGAGTATTTTAAAAAACTTTCTTGAAAAAGCAAATACTTTTAAGGACATTTTTAATGTTCCTGTCTTTAGTCTACGTGTAATTGTTTTTGTTTTCCACGATGCAGCACTTTGCGGTTTCCATGAAATGTAAAGAGCATTATAGATAAAAAAAAAACATAAATATAATAATAATAATAATAATAATAATAATAATGAGAAAAATCTGAGAACAAGAAGCACAGCGTAAATAATACACACAAAACACGTTCTTTTTTATCCAACCCTATTTAATTAATCCGATTTCAATTACACTTAAAACGATTTCTTGTAAATTTAGCTCGAATGGTAATTCAATTTAATTTACAAGAATTCAGAATTTATGTCTAATGTATTATTACAAAAATAGTCTTTGTGTCTGAGAGAGGGGTGTTCCAGTGGTTCCAGCTGTCTGTTCTGATTCCATTCAGATGATTTATTTAAAACCTCTGAACTAAAATAAAGTTTTTTCTACTGATTAACCTGGACACCACCAGGTGACACCACATGGGTTCATTATTAACACCGTGTAAAACATGCATGCTCACCGTCTCAGCAGCCCAACTTTAATCCTCACCGTCTCCCGAACGCGCGGTTCTTCCAGACGCGCGGTATCCAGACGCAGACCGCGCAGCAGCACCAGCATGATATCCACGTTCGCTCGGCGCTGGACGGATGCGGGCGCGGGTTTCGATGCCATGTACTGCTTCAAACTCTGTGTTAGTGGAGTCTCATGGAAGCCCAGCCTCCTCCAGCCTCCTCCAGTCCCCCGTAGCCGCCCCCGCACGGATTGGTCGCTCGGTCGCCTATTGGACCCACCTATCCAGACGCGTTAAAGTGCGCTGTGGATTTGTTGGAAACGCCGACCTCTGACCTCGTGCAGATAATAACACAGCAGCAGCAATCCAGGTTTTGGGTGTTTAGAATATTTAAGCCAGGTGTTTATGTCAATAGGAACCTTTAAATATTTGACATGGGTACAAAAAGAGGAGTTTAAGTCATTTATTTGTATAAAGTTTTTACAACATTGCATTGCCACAAAACAGCTTGAAAGAGTTCTAAGCCTGAACCCCAAGTGTTTTACTCTGGATTCCCTTCCTGACACAACCACGGTTTCGGACTGTGGGAGGAAACAGGTGAACCCCAGGACATCCCACGCAGACACTATCTATCGCTGGGCACACCTGAAGGCGTTCTATTCTATAAAAAAAAAAAAAAAAGATGCTCTAAGGAAAGCCAGATGTTTGTGTTTGCCTCTGAGGAGGACCAGGGGACACTAGACTAATACTTTTATTTGTTTCAATTGTTAAAGTTTTAACATAACACACTGTGTTTGGTTAGATTGTTGGTTATTTTAAAGTGATAAAAAACTCGGCCCGCCAAACCTGTCCAAACTATATTATCAAAAAATTCTATTATGAGACCTTACTTGCGTGCCAGCTATGCCTGCGTTTCCTAAGATGGCGCACTCCACTGGTAAGCTGTTGTACTTTATTTCTTGACAACTTGACAACATTTTATTTATGGAAGTCATCTGATCCTGGCCCGGCCCCTCTCTCAAATCCCATCCTGGCCCATGAAGTACCTATTTTGCAAAGCACATAGAGCATGAACATTGACAATGCAATAATTACATAGCGGGTCGTTTTTTTTTGTGACTAAAGCTGGGATGGGCAAACTTTTTGATGGGCCACAATCGGATCTAAAAAAAAAATATTTATATGGTGGGTGTGGTAGCTCAGTGGTTAGAGTGTTGGGCTGGCAATCTAAGGGATGTGGGTTCAAATCCCAGATCTGCTGAAGTTACCATTGTGGTTCCTTCAACAAGGCCCTTAACCCTCATTGCTCCATGGGTTCCTGTGTTACTCCCCCCCCCCAACACACACAAAGTTAATGAAAAAAAAAAAAGTCGGGTACTTGTAATAAATTCATATTATTTACACGATCGATAGAAAACACGGACAGTGCCGTTTGCACGATTAAAGCGTCGGCACATTTTTAATTTTAAGTATTGAATGAAACTCGGTGTCATGAGATGTTTCTACATCTGAAACGCATTTCGGTCTGCAGGCGCGCTTTTATCGAGGGCTCATTAGAAACGCGGCGTCTGCCTAAAGGAGGATTTAATTTGTACATTCTCCCCATGACTTCAGCAGCCATCTTTCAGGCCCCAGCACCGAAGCAGTGATTATGTGAATAAATTGTGGCTTCCTCTCCCGCGCGCCCGGCGTCTTTCTGCGCCTTTCGATTCGGCTGCGTCTTTAATAGGAAATCACCTGCAGAGCGCGCGGCTGCAAATGAGGGAGGAAGCGCACTGAGCACGAGCGCCCTGCACCGCGCTAACCTTTTCCTAAAGCCCGAATTTACTGCTAATTAAACTGCGCCGCCGGATGAGAACAACTGAAAATAGTGCAAAAAAAAAAAAAAAATAGCAGGGGTTTGCAAGAAAAGTCGCAATCGGCTCCGTACAATTAAACCGAAACCCTGTGCGACGTTAAAGTGCAGCTTTTAGAAGCTGACGCAGTTTTAATTACGCGTAAATGCGTTTTCTCGGCTTCATCATTAAAGAGCACAATGTGGGATAACTGCGCAAATTGGAATTAACACGAGATCAGACTTCGGGAAACATTTAAAGCATTAGTACAGTGTTGGAAAATAAAGTACATGGTTGTACTGATGAAGGGCACAGAGGTTGGTCCTGGAGCACTGTGTGCCAACATAATTAATTATACATTTATAATTATACCGTCATTTTTGGGGTGTAATGTTAAAGACCTGCGCAACAGCGGGGCAACCTTAACAACAAGTTTTTGGATGAGTGGTGGCTTTGGAGTTTATATCCAGGGAACATTTAAACACACAATGTAACTCACACTTGTGTGAAATTAAGCTGTCCGGTTAGGAAGCAACACTATGAATCAATCTCACATGAACAGACAACAGGTAGAAATGAGAGGCACTTAGCAAGACCCCCTATAAAGGAGAGCTTCTGCAGGTGGTGAACACAACCCCTTTTCTCTGTTCTCATCCTTTCTGCCTGATGTTTTGGTCACTTTTGTATTTGGTCAGTTCTCTCACTATAGAGGTAGCATGAGGTGGTGTCTACAACCCACACAAGTTGCTCAGGTAGTGCAGCTTATT
>JAOUQT010000042.1:12968330-12979069 GCA_025769995.1 Xyliphius kryptos | reverse complement strand
TACATGCTGACATTTTTGTTTATTAAATTAATGTTCATTAAATTGTTTTCTAACTTGTGAAATTATTTTTTTTATTAAGTTTTTTTAAATCAAGTTAAAACAACACACATAATAAACATAATAATAATAATATTAATAATATTCATTACAAATAATAATAATAACATTATTCATATTATCATTATTAATAATAATAATTATTATTATTAAAATGCGGCTAATCGAATGCATTTTAATTTAAAACAGCAGTTTGTGTTAGGATGAGTTTCAGCTGAACAATTGTGCTTGGTGCTTGTCTCACCTTCGGGAAAGACCAGTCTCATTTTCAGGTAGCTGGTGGTGAGGCGGATGATGGAGGCTTTATCAAGCTGAGATGTGATGGCAGAGGGCAATGGCAGTAGCTTTGCCAACTCATAAAACTCACTGTTTTCCTTCTCCCGCCGCGTCCGGGCTGCATTTTTCGACTTCTCCTTCATTGTCTTCAGACCTGCACGGTGCTCGACACCCCGCCAGTGTTCAAGACGTGCTTCCGGCAACCGAGAGCAAAGTAGTAGTAGTAGTAATAATAATAATAAAATAATATAATATCTATCTCTTGCACACACACACACAAGTGCACGAACTAGCGTTCACTTTAGCGGAGTTTGATCATCATCATCGTCAGATCACTTGGACAGAGAGCCTGGAGCTGGTCGGGGGCACACATTCCAAAACATATACCGGATTTGGAGCGTCTCACAAGAGCAATCAATAAACAAAGTGACTTCATATCGAATAAATTGAGCTCGGGCTTCACTAAGTTTTATCCGCATTGAACATCTGCTTTCTTCATTCAGCGCCAGATGCACTGGGTTCGGCTCTTCTTCACACCGGAATAACATCCATAGATTAAGCCGCACGTCTCTACAACAACACAAGCACACAGCGTTAAAATGACAATGATCTGCTAAACATGTTATTTTAAAACTTTGTTATTTCGAAGTCTAAAATAAACACAGACACTTTGAGAACATCCGGTCATAGTGATAGTAAATATAGTTAGTGATCTTAGAGTGATGTTAAATATTAACCTTATATGGACACATTATTTATAAAGTAGTTAAATCAGTGCACAGCCACTAAATACACAACATACACACAAACACAGTTAGAATTCTACTATACTGCCGTTCAGAGAAAATTTAATATCCCTGTTCACCTTTGCATCACAAGCCAAAGTTAAAATTCCTTTCTCTTTTTCCAGCGTGCACCATTGCGCAACATGAAATATCCAGACTCCAGTCTCCTGCAGAGTCGCCGTGGAAAACCCCAGAGTAAACGCGGAATAAACGTGTCCCAATTTTATCCACAGATTTCTGTTGGAAGGATGCAAGTGTATAGTTCGGGTGCATGCACTATTCCCAACTCTCTAGTTGAGTCCTTGTAAAGCCCCACCCCCACCGCTGTCTTTCTGCCGCCCCTGCTTGTATTGGCCACCTCAAGCTGGAGCCTGCGTTCCTATTGGACAGTGGCATCCTTATGGCTGAAATGATATGCGGATTTGGGAGAAATGCTAACCTTTGACCCTTACAGATAATAACATGGAAATATCTACTGAAATATTGGCCTATTCGCTTGTGTATAATGCTCTGCTAATATTAGACCCGCAAACCGATATATTTTCGGCAATAAGCTTGTCTAGTTTGCTTAGTTATTAAAAGACTCGATTAAAATAAACATATAAACAAGTTACTATTTAAAATATAAATAAAGAGAGGTTAAAAATGCTCCCTGTATCAACATTTCGAACAGTTTTGATAGTGAAATGTATAATGTGTAGTTTAATCGAGGCTTGCTATAACTTTTAAACGATTGCTTATTTATTTACACTATGTGTAGCCTATTAAAGAATTATTAGCCTTTCCAATTGTTTATGATAAAGTAGATATATTTTAATAATTAACGTAGACTTAATGGTATTAGAGAGAATACTAAACCAGCCTAAGTGCATGGATCCTAAGCAACGGTTAACAAACAAACAAACAAACAAAACAAACAGAGAACATGCACTTTATGATTATTGTATGTTGGATGCATTATTAAATGACCACCCCGGAATTACCTATATGTTTGTACTCTAAAAAAATAATTTTGTTATAAAAAACACAAAAAATAAAGAAAATGTCCTACTTTTCTTGGTGTTTTATTAAAAAAGGAGGTTGCATAGAGGAGTATTTAATTTGTACATGCTCCTCATGTCCTCAGTAGCAGTATTTGAGGAGACAAGCTCAGACGCAGTGATTATGTGAATAAATTGGAGCTTCCTCTCCTCCTCTCTCGTGCTCTTTGCGCTGTCGTGATACGGATGGCTGCTTTAATAGGAAATCACCTGCAGGCCGCGAGCGGAGGAAATGAGGGCGGAAGCGCACCGAGCACGAGCGCACTGCGCCGCCTTCACCTTTTCCTAAAGCCCAAATTTAGTGCTAATTACAGCGCCTCGGGGGAGAAAGAGAGCAGCTCTACATAGAGTCCAAAATAACGGAGCTGCTCAGAGCTCATTCCAAATATCGCACCGTTCGGAGACTGAGGAGAAAAACCAGGAAGTAAGGACAGCGTTCATTTTTAAACGCGTTTTCAGATTCAAGTGTTTGGAGTAGACTGTAACGAGACAAGCATAAAACACACACACTATATATGATGGCGTTATATTGTCAGTTCATACAGTCATTAGAGTCGGATCTCTCTCTCACACACACACTCACACACCACGTGGCAAATATTTTTCTCGAATAGAGCAATTAGTAATGTATTAAATTAGACAAGTGTACACAATAATAATAATAACAATAATAACAATAATAACTATATTACTAGCTATTATATTTATTTTATTAATATTATTAATAGTAGCTATTAAATGGTATTAAATGAACCCTCTTGCACACTTTGGCCTCAATCTAAGATCTTTAATAAACTGCAATGATGAAGTTAATGTGAATTTGTTGGAAACATGTTGATAACTAAATGAAGCTAAATTTATCGAAAGAGGATGATCAAGTAAAAATACATTTACATTCAATTATGGATACTTTACTAACCACATGTGCCTTATTAGAATGTTATTAATTACCGTAGAAATTTCTGTAATTTACATTTCTGTAAAATGTAAATGTAAAGTATTGCGCAATAAGTATTAGGCACTCTATTGGTTTGAGTAAACAGTCTGTTAGATATTTATAAATACTTTATTAATAAGGTTTGATTTAGGATTTCCAAATATTACTTTTCCCAGCAAATCACAATAAAGTATGTTATTAAAGAATACAACACATGACGTATAAAACCAATTTTCAGACAAAACAAAAAAACAAAACACAACTCTGAAGAGTTTTTGCTACAAAAAGAAGCAAAGTCTGCAGCAGAACTAAGAGTCTGAGAAACACGTATATGAGGTACTTACAGTAATAACATATTACAACTCTTTATGCTTTAAAGTAAAGATGGCTAAAAATGGTTCAGTATAAATTGCAGTAAACAGCTATAAACAAATGGACATTAATATGTGGCTTATCTGCTTTATCCTCACACCGTGCTACAAACATTTTTATTTGTGTATGTAAAGTTGTAAAGTCTTGCAGAGTATTCTGGAGAATCTGATTAAGTTCTGTTGGAGACTTTAACAGTCACACTTGTTTCTTTTTAGAGCAAAATCCAACAGCCTTCAATATGTATTAATCTGAAACGTGCAGTTATTTAATATATTGTGTTCTTTGCAGAAATAGAGTTTTTTATTATTGCTGGAAAATTAAAAATTAATAGCATTTCTTTCTACATACACAGAGGAATTATGAGCACTACAATTTCGATTCCAAATAAATATACATTTTTAAAGTGAAAATGAAGAAAAAATATAATCGGCTGTTCAAAAACAAATAGCAGCGTCAGCATATTCTTTTATAAACTGGAATATTTCGAGCACGAACTGAAATTTGTTTACAGATTTAGTTTTTCTGTTAATCACCGTTCCTATAACCTTTATTTCTGATAACTATTATTCAATGGTGTAAACTCACATCAAGCCCAAGCTCACCTGACTACATTCTACAGTTCTTGCATCAAAAACAGCATTTTCATGTCACTCCACCAATACTCAATCGGACTGAAGTCTGGCCACTTCATAACATCAGTCATATTGGTCTGGAGTGTTACGATCGTTATCCTGCTGAAACACCAATTTCAAGGGCATTTCATCGTCAGCATAAGACAAAATTGTCCAGTATTTGGATATTCAGACCGGACCATGGAGCTTGTTGTCCGATATATTGACTGACTCCAAATATAAGAAACATCAAATAACTATTATCTTGCACCTCCACATTTTAGTCTTCACACTGTGCTGTGGTTTAAATTCAGTGTTTTCAGGTAACTGAAGATCTTCTTTGATATCTCTGGAGCTGATCGTTGCTTCTTTGGGCAATAACCGACATCTCTATCTTCAGAGAATGACTGATCCAAACTGCTATTAATTTGAACAAGTCTCTTTTATTAAATGAGATACGCTACACCAAGTTAGCAGAGTACGCGGCATGACATTAGATTCTGTTGGCTGCCCATTACGCAGTTACGTCTAGTCATGAATTGTTTCCCACAAGTTGTGTTATCTTTTCTGCCAGAATCAGTAAATAAATGCATTATTGATGTAAACTGCTGTTATTTTAAACACAACTGTATAGTCTATTCCTACATTCCAACAAATACATGCTACAGAAAGAGTAACTAAGCATGGGTAGAAAAAAAAAATAAAGTAAAACCATATGAACATCTGCTTAGTGTGTTATTTTGAAATGCAACAGAATATAAGTCAAAAGAAAACTATTAAACTCATTAATCTGCAATCACATCATTTTATTTTTCCTGAAGGCAAAAAATGTAAGGGTCAGACATGATCCAAAATCACATATGAGCTCTGTTTGGTAGCTAAGATGTAGAGCAACTAAACTCAACTAAACGCATGTAAATCAGTTTTTTTCCCTTTTTCTACTTAAATACACTTTTTCCATGATTTACCGTATAAACTATAAATGTATTTGGCACATGTCCTGTATGTCCCTGAGGCATTTTCAACGCAGGGTGTTAAAAACAGGTGGGGGGAGCAAAAGTGCACGAGAGAGCACAAGACAGCGAGACAGAGGGAGTGAGAGAGCAAGTCCCAGTGAGTGAGAGAAAGCGAGTGAGCAAGTAAGAGAGAGAAAGAGAGAATTCCACAAAACAGATGGGTCAGTCTGGCACAATCCCGACCTTCTCAGTGGAGCATGTTTCACACACCTGCACAGAATTCCTAACCTCCTGCTCAAGCAAGTTCCTTCCAGTCTTTCTGAGCTTGCACACTTCACACATGTGGCTCACACACTCTAGTCAATTAAGCAAGCATTCTATTCTAACCATAATGTGCCCAAATTTTAAGCATTATTATAAATATTAATTATCATTATTATTAATTATTAATTATTATTATTATTATTACTATTATTATTATAACCTTATCACCAGGCAGATTCATACATTTCACTTTCAAAGCCGCTTCAATGTCATCATCATGTGATGATCTCTACAGCATATTTCTCAGGAACAACTGGTCTTTTTTTAGCTTGTGGCACCATGACACACACACACACAGCCAGTGTATGTATAGTATCTCTGAATAAGAGGTCACGTCAGGTTCATGTTGCTAATGGCATCTGTAACCTCGGTGTTGACCTGGGTAGCAATGCTGGCAGGAATCACATTCAGGTGGAGATCATACTGCTGATCCAAGCCCAGGTAACTGTCACTCATCAGATACAGTGTGTAGATACACCTGCAGCATAGAGAGGAATATTAGATGAACATGTTACTGTATGGGAAATATCCTATGGTTTGGAGTGTCACTTACTTCCCGGTCTTTTCTGGTGTGTAAAAGGCCACTGATGTTGCATTCCGGCTGTGGATGTATCCCACTCGTTTGATGGCCAGGAGTTCTCTTTTGTCCACCTCGCCCAGCACCAGGAACCAGCCCTCGTCTTTTGGCTTGGGGAAACGTGGGGCTTGTGCCTTGCTGTCCTGTTTGCTCTATATGCATATACAATCTCAGTCAGCCAAACAGCTTGGCTTTTTATTTTATAATTTCAACAGCTAACTAGATAGAGTTCGCAAGTACAGGTGCAGCTCAATAAATTAGAACATCATCAAAAAGTTCATTTATTTCAGTAATTCAGTACAAAGAGTTAAATGCAAACATTATATAGATTCATTACAAACACAGTGATCTATTTCTAGTTTGTATTTATGTTAATTTTAATGATTATTGCTTACAGCCAATGAAAACCCAACATCATTATCTCAGAACATTAGAATATTATATAAGACCAACTGAAAAATAGGATTTTAATAAAAGGTATGTACAGTAAATTCACTCAATACTTGGCCGGGGCTCCTTTTGCATGAATTGCTGCATCAATGTGGCATGGCATAGAGGCTATCTGCCTGTGGCACTGCTAAGGTGGTATGGAAGCCCAGGTTGCTTTAATAGCTTTTAGTTTGTATTCATTGTTGGGTCTGGTGCTTCTCATCTTCCTCTTGAAAATACCTCATAGATTCTCTATGGGGTTTAGGTCAGGAGAGTTTGCTGGCAATCAAGAAGAATAATGCTGTGGTTATTAAACCAGGTATTGGTATTTTGATAGTGTAGCAGGTGCAAATTCCTGCTGGCCAATGAAATTTCCATCTCCAAAAAGCTTGTCGGCAGAGGAAAGCATGAAGTGCTCTAAAATTTTCTGGTAGACGGCTGCGCTGACCTACACCAGCAGATGACATGACTCCCCATTACTGATTGTGGAAAGTGGACCTCAAGCAGCTTGGATTGTGCCTCTCCACTCCTCCTCCAGACTTTGGGACCTTAATTTGCAAAAAATTTACTTTCATCTGAAAACAACACATTGGACCAATGAGCAACAGTCCAGTTCTTTTTCCCCTTGGCCCAAGTAAGACGCTTCAGGCGTTGTCTATTGGTCATAAGTGGCTCGATACAAGGAATGCGACAGTTGTATCCCATGTTCTGGATAAGTCTGTGTGTGGTGGCTCCTGAAGCACTGACTCCAACAGCACTCCACTCCTTGTGAATCTCCCCCACATTTATTAATAGCCTTTTTTTGACGATCCTTTCAAGGCGGGGTTATCCCGGTTGCTTGTGCAACCTTTTTCTACCACACTATTTTCCTTTCACTCAACTTTCCATTAATATGCTTAGATACAGCACTCTGTGAACAGCCAGCTTCTTTAGCAATGATTTGACTCCTTGTGTAATGTGTCAGTGACTGCCAATGTCTTTCCTATGATTGTGTAACCTACTGAACCAGATTAAGGGACCATTTTAAACACTTGGGAAGACTTTGCAGGTGTTTTGTGTTAATTATTCTAATTTTCCCAGATAATGGTTTTGGGTTTTCATCGTATGTAAACAATAATCATCAACATTAACTGAAATAAACACTAGAAATAGATCTTTGTGTTTGTAATGAATATATATAATATATGCATTTCTCTGTTTATATTAAATTACTAAAATAAATTGCCTTTTTGATGATATTCTAATTTATTCTAAAGCGCCTGTATAGTGATTGCTGTAGATAAATGTGAGTATGGACACTAACGTCTTCAATACAATGCTCTGAGAAAAGACACTGAATTCCAATTTTAGACCCCATAAATAATATTATTTTGTTTTTGCAGTGAAGAGAATTGAACTCGGATGAATTCAGCTTCCTCAGGCTTTCCCTTGTGTTTCACAGGCTGACTCATAAAAGATAAATTTAGCATGAAAAGACAAAGGCGCATTGTGCCGCTCTGTCAGCTCTGTTTATGGTTTTGTCAGTGAGAATGCAGAAGGAAGCATGACTAAGGGGCACAAAGAGCAGCATGGAAACTACTGCTTCAGATACATGAGACAGAACCCAAACACCCACAGATGGTATCACTTGTTCTGAACGATGAACATGGCAAATTCTGTAGATAAAGACTGTGTACTGTAAAAGAAAACATTAGATCTGCAGTATATTAAAGCATGGTGTGCAGTGTTGTTTCACTTATACTGCAGACATTGCTCAACAATTACAGTGTTAACTTCATTAATGAACAACACATCGCAGATTTTTACGCCTGATAGTTTTGGAGATCTATTTTGGTTCATTTATTCTAGGAGACAATTTTGTTGTAATGCTCGCACAGTTGGTGATCGTTGAATTGAAAGCAATAGCGTGCTTCCATGATGGTGAATTTATTCTGATTCAGAGATTTATGCCACATATTTACATTGCAAAAGTAATATGAGACTTATTGTAATATGAGATGCTTAATCCTTGTGTGGATAAAGGGGCAGTTTTTGGAGAGGAATAAAATCTCTGCGCTTCTAGTGTAAAACCTACAGACATATAAATCTCCAATAGGCTCAAGGTTGCCTGAGTCTAACACATGCACTGCAAACTAAAGTAATAACCTATTAATAGCATATATGATATATATAATATATATATAATAATTAACATTTTGTTAATGAACTGTGAATTCAGTGCTCGAACTGCAGTGTCATTATGATTATACATTGTTTTTATATCCTGAGTAATAAAATAATTCCAAAGAAATCTAATGAAATCAAATTGAATTTAAAAAAGTAAATAAATATAAGAGCTTTTAAAGAAATGATCAGATTCTGAACAGACAAGTAATCAAAGTATCTTCATACTCACTTTCAGCAAGAAAATACTGATCATTTAGATTTCTTTCTGTCTTACATATCTATCTGTCTGTCTGTCTTTCTTTCATCACGGTCTGTCTGTCTGTCAGTCTTTCTTTCATCACGGTCTGTCTGTCTGTCCGTCTTTCTTTCATCTCGGTCTGTCTGTCTGTCCGTCTTTCTTTCATCACGGTCGGTATGTCTGTCTTTCTTTCATCACGGTCTGTCTGTCTGCCATTCATCTCTTTCTGTCTGTCTTTATCTCTGTCTGTCTTTATTTCTTCTTCGTGCATTTCTGTCATTTTATATCATCCATGAGAAATAGAAAATACACTGCTTATGGAATACTAATAGAATATAAAGTATGTGTGACTTAAAAGTATTTTCTGCTAAGAGAAGTTAGAAATGTATTCCTGTCCCTGGCAGACGCTGTGTTCAATGACTGTGATTCCTAAAAAAATATATTTTTTGCAATCTATCAGGCTCTGAGGAGCATCTTGTCACAAATAAGCACTGAAAAACTTCCTGGGCTAACTGTTCAGTGGTTTACAACAGAAATTGAGACGTGCATGTGTGAAAACTCCCATACACACACACACACACATACGCATACGCAGTGACAGGATAAGCCATCTGCTGTAGTATATGCAGAGGAGATGATGGTAAAGAAACACAATCTCATGTATTTTTCTCTCTCATTATTAGGAAGTGCTGGAGTTGGCCTTTTCTATCCTCTATGAGTCTGATGAGTGTTTAAACTTCATTGCTCCTGACAAGCATGAGGTAAGCAATATGACCGAATAAAAACAAATACATAAATAAATAATAAACAAAAAAATTGTTGTCTGTTTTTAAAGAAAATGTCATTATTTCAGTAACTATTTATTTCTGTTTGCCTAAACAAATAAAATACAGTTTTAATAGTGTATATATAAAGTTAGACTCGGCACACTTCAAATTCTCACTGTACTGTATATGGTCACTTGTCTATACTGGGCAAACCGACATGTGTGCAGAGAATGCTTAGCGCAAAAAATAGTTATAACCGTGCAATAGGGCCTGGTGTATTTAAGAACCTGAAAGTGATCCATTTGCCACTATGCATAGTTGCAGACAGCAGAATTTGTCCACTGCATTTAACCCATCTGTGCAGTGAAACATGCATAGACACACACTGGTGAAGTGAGCACACATGCCCAGAGTGGTGAGCAGTCTGCACAGCGCCCGGGGAGAAACTGGGGGTTAGATGCCTTGCCCAAAGGCACTTCACCCATCATTTGCCCCTACTGGGAATCAAAAAGGGGACCTACCGGTCGTATGACTGGTTCCTTAACCCCACAAAGCAAGGACTGACCCAGAAGGCTACAACCTTCAGATTTCATATAAATTAAAGGTTTAAAATAAGTGATTTGCATAATAATAATATTAATAATTTGTTGTTAAACATGGTAAAAGAAACTCACATGATGGGATACTAAAATCCGCATAGATCATAAAATAACAACAAAAGCAAAGAAGGAATCAAACAACAATGGCAACAAAGAAGCATACAGTGATCAGCTTCAAGAAAATCAGAGAAGATTTTCAGTGGTCTGCAACAATCAGAAGTTGCCATCTTGAAGACAGACTATTTTCAAGAAACCCTCGCAAAATACACTATATTTCCAAAAGTATTCGCTCACCTGCCCTGACTCACATTTGAGCTAATCCATACAGTTCAATATGACGTCGGTCCACCTTTTGCAGCTAAAACAGCTTCAACTCTTGAAAGAGTGTGTTCATGGGAATTTTTGACCCTTCTTCCAGAAGCACATTTATGAAGTCACACATTGGTGTTAAACAAGAAAGCCTGGCTCTCAGACTCCGCTCTAATTCATCCCAAAGATGTTCTATCAGGTTAAGGTCAGGACTCTGTGCAGGCCAGTCAAGTTCATCAACACCAGACTCTGTCATCCATGTCTTTATGGACCTTGCTTTGGGCACTGGTGCACAG
>JAOUQT010000042.1:12943120-12956394 GCA_025769995.1 Xyliphius kryptos | reverse complement strand
GAGCAGTGAGCAGCCAGCACAGCACCCGGGGAGCAACTGGAGGTTAGGTGCCTTGCCCAAGGGCACTTCAGCCATGACTTGACAGTACTTGGAATCGAACCAGGGATCTTCCGGTCGCAAGGCTGGTTACTTACCCACAAGCCTACGACTGCCCCAAATGGGGATTGTAAAAATGTATCCTTTAACAATCCAGGCTTAATCTATGTTTTGGCTCCACTGAAGCTCTTCAAGCCTGCTTCACTAACTACTTTCGGAGTGACTCTATACCCCCTCCCTACACCTACCCTGTGGCATGTCTAGTCTTAATTATGTGATATTTTAATGTGCTAATTGGCCTCCCCTATGTTTTCTTACTTATATTCCCCCGATAAGTGTACGCTGGCGTGATTGGCTGCCTCTTCTGTTTGGATACTTCACCCCAACGCATCCTTGTTAACCCCACCTATCTTTACCCCACAGATTTTCGTAACTCATCCTTGGATATCTTGAAAGTCGCTATACAAGTTGAATGTAGTATTATTATTATATTATTTTGTTTGTTGTTCACGTAAAGCTGTTCTGTGATCATGTTTTATTGTGAATAGCATTATATAATTCAGTTTGAACGGAATTGAATGATGCCATAGTCCCCTTTGTCCAGGAGTCCTTGAAACCAAAGTTAGCTGTGCTATCAGAGTGTGAGGGACTCGGTGTTTTATGGAAAATCAGTAAAAAGCGATTAATAAAATGAGAAGAATCAATTCTTTTATTATTGGAATGGCTGTTTGATCAAAAATAACGTCTCATTCAGCGCAACTCAAACAGCTATGACGTTGTGGAAGAAAAGCCCGACTGAGTGGGTAACATGAGTCAGACATGAATCAAAAGCAACAGCGGAAGAGAGTGGACCACCGTTTTTTGAAGAGAAGACAAGCTTCAGAAACACTCACTGAAATGCACCAGAGTACAAGCACTGCTTCAAAAAGCAAGACAACAGTTCTTTAGCGTGCGGTACCGCGTGATCCATTTTTATTTAAGATTGCTATGTTTATTGTTTATTTATTTAATTTCAGCATCAGTAGCTTTTATTCTGATCAGAACAAGATTATATTGATTACATATCTGCGTGGGCAAATTTGGCATCTCTTATTCACCTAGCATGTTTGTGGACTGTGGGAGGAAATTCGGGATCACCCAAAGGATACGCACACAGACATGGAAAGAACATGCAAATACCGCACAAATTACCCAGGTTGTCCCACCTTGAACCCATGACCCTTAGGCTGTCAGCCAACAGCACTACCCACAGTGTCGCCTTGCCAGACAAACTGCTATGAAGCTCTGATGCAATAATATAGACATGCATGTAACATTGCATGTAGTTGGTTTTGATTGCATCTCTAATGCTATGGGGTTGCATCAGTGCATGTAGCATGGGCAGCTTGCACATCTGGAAGGACGCCATCAATGCTGAAAGGACCTCACATTTTTTAACATGACTGTGCCAAAGTACATACAGAATCATGGCTGCATAGAAAAAGGTCTGGGTACTGAAGTGACCAGCCTGCAGTCCATATAGAAAACATTTGGCGCATCATGAAATGGAATATACCACAAAAAAAGACCTAAGACACTTGAGCAAACTTCATTAGAAAAGAATAGGTTAACATTCCTATCCTTCAACTTGAGAAACTTGTCTCCTCCGTCCCTTGACGTTTACACACTGTTGTAACGAGAAAAGGGGAGGTCTCTCAGTGGTAAACATGGCCGTGTACCAACTTTTTTGAGATGTGTTCTTATGAAATTTAAAATCGTCTAATTTTTATCTTTAAATGAAACATTTTCTCAGTTTAAACGTTTGATACGTCATCGATGTTTTATTCGGAGTAAAGTATGGAATTTTGAAACTTCCACATTATTGCATCCCTTGTGTTGGATAGCCTGAATTATGTCACTTTCGCTTTTATTTGGTGTCACAGGCATAAGACTAGGGGGCAGTCGTAGGCCGGAAGGTCCCTGGTTCGATTCCAAGTACCAACAAGTCATGGCTGAAGTGCCCTTGGGCAAGGCAACATAACCCCAAGTTGCTCCCTGGGCTCTGTGCTGGCTGCTCACTGCTCCAGGCACGTGTGCTCACTTCACCTGTGTGTGTTTCACTACACGGATGGGTTAAATGCAGAGGACCAATTCCGCTGTGTGCAAACATAGTGGCAAAAATGTATCACTTTCACTTTCGACGTGCATATGGAGGATTTTTGCCTCATTCTGGATCCTGTTCCTGACATCTGCTTATTTATAAACTGTATCCATAAAAGGCCATTGATACTTTATGTGTATAAAGCATAATAGAATATTGCACGCTGTGCACTGTAAACATGCAACATCACTCCACAGAAGCAGGATAATCCAAACAAATGGCATGGGCGTAAATTAAGACTTGCTGATATGAAATTGGCTAGACAGCCTAGTGGACTAGCAATTAATCCTTAGACAACTCTCTCTAGTTAGCTCAGCTGTTTGCTAGGAAAGGCTAGCTTTGGATACATGCTGAGAAGACAGGCAGCTGCTGGCAGAGGAGCTACAACCTGGCGCAGCAGGAACCTGAAAAAAGTAACCACATGGACAAGCATGGCCAATCACTTCCATACACGTGCATGCACACACACAGACCCACACTCTGGCTGTAGAGAATCAAGCACACCCACAGGCATGGACAATGGCTTACAGATCTGCACACAGATCCATTCCTGAAGCCAGGTTGCCGGCATGAACAATGAGCACAGTGCACATCCTCAGTCCAGGCATAGCCAATCTCAAACAGATCAGAAGACATGCCATATTGGGCATAAACAATGAGCAACAGGCTATCTAGCCAGGTTCGGGTGCTTTTAAGACGCAGCCAGAAATCTGATAACCATGTTGCAACAAATCATTTCTACACCTTCTCAATTTTTCCGCTGGCTCACTGTTTAGCATATAAAAATGTTTTCTGCTCTGTGTGTGTGTGTGTAATTAAATGTTCATAGAATGACAACAGCCTACATTCATTTGAAGATATTACTGTCAGTGTCATAAACCGTATAGAATAGGATCTCAAATGTAAAATAACTTTACATTATTCACAGTGACATTTGCTTTAGTGGTGGAAGGCAATAAGCTGTGTGGTTGTTTTAACACGTTTGATCTGTGCAGGGATGTTATACGCTGTGCAGTCTCTAAGGTGCTATAAGTGTCTGTGCTCACACTGTATTTATAGGTCTCCAAATCCAGGCATACTAACAGCTTCGCAAACGGCACACGAATAAGTGCCATTTTAACACATAATCTGCACACACACAATAAATGTAGAAGAGAGGAAAACATTGCTGATCGAGCTAAACACAATCAAGCAGTTGTTTTTAAAACGTCTTGCAAGATTATTTCAGTTCTATAAAACATAAGAGAAAGTGTAGGAAGGAAGAATAATTTGAACAATTGATTCGGAAACATATGTTTTATAGATTGCTTTGTAACTCTATATAGCTGACTTTCGAGAGATTGTTGAGTGCAGTTCACACAACGCTGTGTAACAGGACAAAGCCTGAAGTCTGCATTAACTGAGCTTTAGGTCAGGTCTCAGTCGTCACATTGAAAAGGATGAATTCCTTTTTCCCCTCACTGAAACATCCGAGATAGGTCTTCACTAACACATGGAAATGTGCTCAGTTATACCATACACAGACCTTAGAATCGATTTTATGATGTATGAAGACAAGCACATCGCTTTGATGGCAATGAAAGCCCTCCAGATGATAGAAAGGGAGGCTGTAGTAAAATGTATAGGGCTTGGATGGCCTCCACACTGAAGCAGCGTACGCCAAAAGAACATGAATGCCCAGAAACAATGGAAAGCAGATCTGATACAAATACACAATATAGAGCAACACACACAGATGTGCACTAACCTGACAGATGCGGA
The DNA here is from genome assembly GCA_025769995.1 of Xyliphius kryptos. Lineage (NCBI taxonomy): Eukaryota > Metazoa > Chordata > Actinopteri > Siluriformes > Aspredinidae > Xyliphius > Xyliphius kryptos. Next base: position 12,952,457 of record JAOUQT010000042.1, on the reverse strand, counting down.
TGGCATTGTCCAGGACAGTCTTTGTGTCTGTGCCGTAATCAGAGCAGGGCAGCTGGGCTCGGCTGAAGTGAGCCTGCAGCAGCAGGTTGGTCTTGGTGTGGGCGCTGTCATACGTGTGTGGATTGACCTGTAGAGGAAGCCGCTGGGATAGCTCGCTGTTCAGCTGATCCTCGTTATGGCGCACTGGCAGTTCAGCATATTCCTCTGCATCCTGAATACAACGAGTGAAATTATGAGTGAAGTATTTGGGATGCTCTTAGACAACACAGATACTACTGACACTGAGATTACTTAACAAACTCTTTAGAGTAATTCATTAATAAAATGTACAACCTGTAGCAGAAAACGTAGCCGTGTTTTTAGACAAAGTTGGGATTGAACTCGAAAGTTTCTGAACAGTAGCCCAGACCCAGAACCACTGGGAAAATGCATGTCTCAGTTCCACAATCTGAACCATTAGCCATTTTTGTACCCTGCTTAATGTACTACATGCTAATATCTGAGATTACTTTTTTGCACTGAGCCAAATTTAAAACTTCAAGTAAGCCATACATATAACTACTGTTATCACATCATTAGATACTCTACATGAGTCACACATGCACAGCTTCCTCATATATAATATATACAGTCTGACGCTTGAATGGAGTGATATAAAACTCAAGAGAGTGTACTATGTATGATGTCTGCCAATGCTACTACTGTTCATTGTGTGTACATTTTTAAATGTGATATTGATATTAGGTGTATCGTGCCAGTGCAAATATAAATAATAAATATTATACAGTGCATCTGTTCTTTGATCATAATTCAGATAGATACGTAGAATAATTTAAAGATCACAACACACATCTTTAACACACATTACTGATTTCTCTCTAAATATACCTTCCCTTGATTCCACACCTTGCAATAGATTAGTAAAATAAAGATTCTACTTTATATTGGTATATGGACTAAATGTGGACTTCTGTAAAGCTATGAAGCCATGAGTTCTATAAGGCCATCCTTATCCAATGCATAAGTAAGTCACAGCTATATGCTTGCCCCCATGCTATATCCATCAGTGATACACCCCTCTGTGCCATGAAAGAAAAACTGCATATCCGGAACCCGGTTTATTATTTCTAGGGCAGCAAGTCTACATAGAGGTCTACAGAGGATAAAAGAAGGCAGCTGATCTGTAAACAGAAGCAGCTCTCATACACCACGCTCTCATACATTATTCTCCATCTCAGCTGACATTTACATACAAAGAACGCGACTACAACACTTTAGAGTGGCTTTAGAGAGTGCTTTTGATTCTTCACCAAAGTGCAGATTCTTTTTATACCCTGAACAGAACGAGTGGCCGTGTGACTAGTCTTTTGGAAATTACATTTTGAGCGCTTGAACAGCATCATTAATCTCTACAACTATTCAGTGATATTTAAAGGAGTGAGAAATAGGATTTAATAGCAGGAGGTGAGAAAGAGGGAGGGAGGGAGAAATTGCCGGAACAAAATAGAACATAGGTAGATGAAAGCAGTCGACTGGGCGCCTCATTATGGCCACGCCACAGTAATTAGAGGCCATTGAGGGGATGGGGGGTCTTTGTATCCTTGACAGAGGGAGTGATTTGAGGGTATTGAACCACAAGCTGGGGTGGAGTAGGGGGTTGGCTTGGGTCCAGCCTGCTTCATGTATTTCTTTTGTTAGCCAATCTGTGGGGACCTAAACACTGAGACATGTTAAAGGATAAGTAGTGTGCACCTTAATAGGAATATTGGGACCTCTGTGTAACCCAGCCCACAATTAGCAGTGCAACATGTGCACGTCTGCTGTCACACTATCATGGGAAGAGGGAAAAAAACAGGTCTTAACAGGTCTCACGGCAGTGAATGTCTATTACACCAGCTCATTAACACCAACTACAGGCACTGTGCTAAACACTGCTAATAAGTTGTAATAAACTCTCTGTGAATTCAACAGTTCGGAATACCTCAGTGGGGAAAACAGTGGGGAAAACAGTATTTATACCATGGCTAAAAAGTTACATAAATTCAAACGCAAAATTCACAGTAGACAATGGACAATAAATCAGTTTACTGACAATAGACCATAATTGAAAATTCAGTTAATTTTCAATTTGCATTAGATAAGAGATTACTACTTCAGTTGCACTTCCTTTTCCAAAAATAAGCACACTAACAGACAAGATAAGCAACTGCCATTTTTAACAGTAATCCTTATTATGTGACAATTAAAAATAAAGCACTATTGAAATATATATATATATAAATATACATTTAAAAATGTGCCCGGTGTGGTATTTCTGGTTGCCTATACTAACTGATGTGTCTGTAGTAGTCCATCAATAAATACCAGCGCCTAAGGAACTCCAGGACCAGGATTAAAGAATTTATTGTCAAACACCGAAAGACAGGTTTACTGTAAATATAGGAATAATGTAGAACACTAGAATTTCACAGAAGTTTTCCATTTTTATGGGAAAAACAGACCAAACTTCAAAATTTAACCAAAATGCATCAGGAACTCCAAAAACGAAATGAAATAGAAAATGTATAATATGCGCTAGATCATAACTTTTCAAAGTTCTGTTACAATGGAATCACCACATGTATGTATAGATTAACAGATAAACACCCTATAATTGGTCAACAGGCAACCCAACTATTCTAAAACATGGCTCTAAGCATTGCATTAGATATTTTACTTTGTGTCTGTCTTGCAAATAAATTTCCATTTCGGCTTTAACTGCTCTCTATTAATTCTGACTTTATTTATGCACTGTGCTTTGGGTAGATGCAATAAAATTCTAATTAATCTTATGGGACCAATAAATGACAATGAATCATACAAGAGGCTATTGGTGCTAGACTAACACAACAGAGGGAAATAAACAAGTCTTCAAAATGTAGCAATTAATGTATATCTTATGCTTAAATGTCTATAAATTCAACGAATATTAATGGAGTTCATTTGTGAGAGCTTTAGACAGCTTGCTTGTCTGCTGATGTGTCCACCTGCAACAGGATCGTGTGTTGAAAACATGAAACAGATGTGATGCCACTGGTCACCACTGAAGCGTGAAAAATCTTTATGTCCCAATTATGTCAGCTATCAGTGAAATGAATGAGGCTTGAATGAGGTTGAGAAGTTGTCCACTAAAAGCAGGATACTAGCAGGATGCTGAGTGTAGTGATAAAGACGGAGAGCAATTTGCTATATGCTCTGTGTGTGTGGGTATACTGTTGCACATTAAATTGTCTTAAATGTCTGCTTTAGGAATAAAATGTAAGAAATAAAGCACTTTTAAGATGGAAGGAATCAAGCGAGATGCATTTTCTAGACAGAACTTGCAGAATTCTGTACGTTGCATGGATACCGTGAAAGACAATTGCTTTATTAAATTACATGAAAGCACATATAACAAAACAGGGTTTATACAGTTTTATAAACAGGGTTTTCTTAACTGTAATCATTTATTTAACTAACACACTTCTCTTATCTCTTTATTTTAAAATTTCATTTTATCATCAGTTCAATTGAATTTCTATAGCGCTTTTTATAACCCAACCTTTTTCGAAAAGCAGCTTCATATGATGAAATTGGGTGTAGAATCATTAATATTATGACAGAAGGACATAACAGTATTCAGTATGAAAGCTGCAGGCAATATTCACATCATAAGCGCCTTTGCATAATTAAGATTAATTTTGCTCAGAAAGGATCTGATTCACATTCGCAAATTCAAGAGACTCCTAGCTGTTTTTAATTTGTGTCCTGATACTTTCATGATGATCCCACTAATTGTTGTGCATTTGTTTCTTTATGCTACATGTTTTCATTAGATTAGGAACGTTGGAACGTTTCTAACGTCATTTATGTTCTTTATATTTATATAAAGGGAAACAACGGAGATGTTTTTAACAACTGATTTACATTTTCACTGGTTTAGGAGCCAAATTGTTGCCACATGTAGACAAGCATTGAGGAAGCACTGAAGCATTTAGCCAACACTTTAATAGAGCCCACGCAAAATTGGTTTATCTCTACCGGTCACCAGTGTTCTCTCGCCTCAGCTACCAGATCTGCATACATCAACTCCTTACCTTTATAGGCTCTATCCACCTCATCTTCAAATTGTAAAATACACTATTCATTTGCTTACCGAATACAACACCATATCTGGCCTCAACATAGTTAGTGCATTAATCTATTGCCTACCAAGTCTCTAGTCTCATGCTCCAGCCAATTTAGCATTAGCATAAAATATGTTTAACAAGCTGATAGAATATGTTTTAATGTCCCACTTCCAGCAAACAACTTAAATTAGGATCCTCACCTACCCACTGTCCGAGGTTTTGAAAGCATTGGATGACCATCATATGTAGCTCCCAACAAGAACTATATAAAACTCTCTTCCACTGAACATAATTCTCGCCAAGTGACTCTGCTTTTACACACTATCCCATTTTAACCACTGACACTGTTTAGCCTATAAGGTAGAAGCTTTTTCTACCAGCTCTCGAAAAAACGCTAGTAACCATTCGACTTCACTCCAGTGAAGTGGCCTTTCTGAATGCTTTCCACTTTTTCCTATGACCCTAGTCCTGCCCTACCATATTATTATCCTGCAACCTCACTTTTGCTGACTGCACTGCCTCTCAAGGTTTCCACCTCCTGTCCGCTTTTGTAACTGGTGCTAACCATCTCAACTATTTACCCCAACAACAACAATTACTGCAACCTTTGTACATTATCCACTAAATAAGTAACTGTCCATTCTAGTGTCCCTCTTCCAAATCATGCTAAACTACTTAAGCACCTTGGCATTGCCCATCCACTTACTTATATCTTCTGCACCTCATTAATTGGAATGTCATAAACTGTCAGTTGGCATCTAAATTGAAGAAGCACAACAAACTATAGACACCACAATTTAATTTACCTCTAAGAAAAAAACCTGTCAATGCCCTTAATTGCCTCAATAGTTTCCTTCCTCAACCCTACAACCTGCTCTCTGCCACTGAGTGCTGCATTATACCATCTGCTAAACACTTAACAGGTTTCTCCAGGATAGAAGGTATCACTTTCCTTCTATAAATATTTAATTGTTGTTTTAAAGCAGAGCGGCACGGTGGTGCAGTAGCGCTGTGGCCTCACAGCAAGAAGATCCCGTGTTCGAGTCCCGGGTCGGGCGACTTGGAAATTTCTGTGTGAAGTTTGCATGTTCTCCCAGTGTTCGTGCAGGTTTTCTACGGGTACTCCGGTTTCCTCCCGCAAGACATGCATGATAGGTTAATTGATGTCCCTAAATTGCCTGTTAGTGTGTGAATGTGTGTGATAGGGTAGATTTGCTGTACGTGACAAACATATTTATTTCAAATAGTTCAATTATTTTCTGTGAATGGTGCATGGTTATCACTTTCTCCATATTTAGTGTATGTGAGTGCATGTGTGTGTGTGTGTTAATGTGTACCACAAGGTAAAAAATATCAGATATTACTAGCTTTGTTCCCCACAATGATGATTAAACTTGGTAGACATTGACATTTCCAATAGGAAAGTGTGTGTTATGTAAGGCTAATGTAGGGCTATTAATGTAGCTACTGATGCTAAACATTAATAAAAGCATTAACAAGCTGCATTAATAATTATGTCTGTGGAAAATCTGCGCAAGTTTAGAAATACCAACGTGTGTGTACTGTATATACTCACACTAAGGATGGACAGCAGCTCCTGGATGGGAAGTTCTGGCTTCAATCTCTCCTTGAACATGCGGACGGTCTGGTGTTTCAGGTAATAATATGAACCAATGCGGCCATATGTGAGAGGCTCGATGGTGCGCTCATCCTACACATGAACACAGATTCATTACCATAACCAAACAACAGCTATGACTGACAGGGTTACCCTGACTCTTCCTGTAAATATTCTAGGTTACTCTTACTACTTTTTAATATAGTTACTAAACAAAATATGGAACCGGTCTGATACTGATCTGTTGGGCAGTTGCCACTGGTTTCTGTGTTTACTTTATATTTAATTTATATTTTGGTTAGTTATAAAAAAAAAAAATATTGTTTTAGAGCGTGATCGCCTGGCCGACCCAGGAATTTATAATCCTATATTTTACAATTAACCAAAATGTCAAGAAACAATGTGTGGTACTTAAGGTTAAACAGGTTTATTTATTGAAAATAAATAAATAAAAAAGAACGATACAATTATTTTATTTCAAATCACTAATAAATGAGAATTTTAAGTGTAAAAAATATACCAAAAGCTACTGGTACAGCCAAAGTTGTTAATTATGAGGAAGAGTTAGCAGGACACGCACCACATTAATGAGATCATGTTAGCGGGTCTCCAGTGGCTTATATGCCTTATTAGCAAATTTGGGTCATCTATTCCATTAATTATGACTTGAATATACTAAGCACACATACCTCCTGTATTTCCATACAGTAAGAACTTTCCAGATCTCGGAGGCTTCGTTCCACCAGATTAGACAGGTACTTGTTTATAGTCTCTTGGCTGACGTCATCTAAATTGTAGTAGCTACAAAGGGGAAAAGATTATGTATATTCAGTTACAGAATTATTGGTAACTTTGATAAACAAATGGTTATGGGTAAAAAAAAGATCTGTGAACTATCTGTTAAAAAATACATTTAAACAATAAAATGTAATTACAAATGACACTTACATTCTACATTCAGTATGAGATTAATGACATTTTTTCCTCTAGCATGTTACGGCAGACAGGAGTTATTTTATATAAAGAAACAAATAAAACAAATACAGCTGTGTTCAGAAAAATAGCAGTGTGTTTAAAAAAACCCAGAAAAAGTTATAATAGCAATATCTATCTATTTACACAAAGGCACTGGGAGAACTGCATATTCAATTACAAATGAAAATATGAACAATATTTTTTTGCATCTTTTGGCTTTTTACCTGTCACCAGGGGTCGCCACAGCAAGTGCTCAAGTCCTCGCATTAGAATCTGGCACATGTTTTACACCTTTCCTGACACAACCCTCACCCTTTCAGGCTTAGGACCGGAGAATTTAGCTTCTTCAATTCACCTAAAAAGACAATTTAGCATTTCCAATTTACCTACCGTGCATGTCTTTGGCCTTTGGCATCACTATAAAACCCACACGGACACGAGAAGAACATGCAAACTCCACACAGAAATTTCCAGGTCGTCCAACCCGGGGACTGAATGCAAAGTATGAAAAACATCCCCAAACCATTATGCTTACACCTCCATATTTTACAATCGTTACAGTGTACTAAATATTAAATGTAGTGTTTGTGTGTCCTCTGTGACCTGTAGACTTGATAAGAACTATCTTGCTCCCATACGTTAATAGAATTATGGCGGTTTCTTGCGAATAATTTTGCGTCTTCTGATTGTTGCAGTACTCACGAGTATCTAAAGATCTTGTATAGTTTACATATTAATTACACACACTTGATATATACCCGATATATTTTCAAGTGTTTATTTGGTTTGATTTGATGATTATAACTGACAACTAATAAAAGCCAAATTCAGGCTCTCAGAAAATCAGAATATTACTTTAGACCAATACAAAAAAATTATTATTAGAAATTCTGGCTAACTGAAAATTATGAACATGAAACGTATCAGCAGTCAATACTTAGTTGGGGCTTCTATTGCCCGAATTACTGCAGCAATGCGGCGTGGCATGAAGTCGATCAGTCTGTGGCACTGCTCAGGTGTTATGAGAGCCAGGTTGGGCTTTTTTTTATTAGTTGTCAGTTATATTCATCAAATCCAAAGAAATAAACACTCTGTGTGTAACGTGTATAGTATACAAGTCACTTTTATGGAAATAAATCAACTTTTTCATGATATTCTAATTTTATGACCACTATATATACACTATATTTCCAAAAGTATTTGCTGGATGAGAAGCTTTTTTGTACTGGGAGGGGTTCAGCCTCAAGATTCAAATATTTCAAATCTTCTGTACGATCCTCAACAGGAAATGCCTTCCATGCTTCCAACTTTGTGGGAGGAGTTTAGAGCTGGCCACTTCCTCTTCCAACATGACTGCACCAGTGCACAAAACAAGTCTGGTGTGGATGAACTTGACTGGCCTGCTGAGAGTCCTGACCTTAACCTGATAGAACATCTTTGGTATGAATTAGAGCGGAGACTGAGAGCCAGGCTTTCTCGTCCAACATCATTGTGTGACCTCACAAATGCACTTCTGGAAGAATAATCAACAATTCCTATAAACACACACCTAAACACACCTGGAAAGCCTTCCCAGAAGATTTAAACTAGCCAGAATGGGATATATATATTTTAATACTGCTCTCATGACCTGTACTGCTTTATATTTCTTCTAATGGCCTTTCACCCTCACACAGAACCTTCTCCTCAAAATTCCTCTTTCACAGCTTGATAGTCAAAAGGGATTGTGAAAAGACCCACAATCTGTGTTGAATAGTATATATGACTGGAACAGACAGATTTGACAGTTTTGCGATCTCTGGGTCAGTAAACATCACTAATATAACAGCATGTACTCACTGAAACATACTTTCTACATTTTCTCTTACTGTAAAATAACTAACAGCTTACAGGATGCAGGCTGGCAGCCACCGTAGAGCTAAAATCACTTCCATGTTTTGCTTAACATGTGAAAGCCACTACATGTGCCAGCAAAACAGCATACAATAATGCGCTTAATTTTACACAAAACATCTAAGAAATTGTGTACATGTGTGTGTCTATTCCCCTGGGTCTGCGAGTGAGAGAGCACATTAAAGAAACATATACTTGGCAAACATTGACTTATTCCCCCCCTCCGGCATGTAAACACTGTAAACTTTGTTATGCATGTACAATATGCTAATACTTTTCACTTATCATGTATAACTGCACTAGAGTAATCAATCAGACTGTCACTGTTGGTGGTAGATTTTAGTTCCGATGTACTTTCTGCACATAAAAAAAAGAAAAAGGCACATGAGATCACATGATCACACCAATACGTACATACAACTTAGCACTGGCACAAAAAACGCTACCCTAAATAAGAAAATATTAAAGATTCAAAGCTTTGAAGCAATAAAAGTCTTATTTTGCCGTCCACACAGGATGTTGCAGGTAGAATAGAATCAGAATAGAATCAATTAAATAAACAGTTAGATAAAGAATATTTAAATATAGTGTGAATACACCGAATAGAGTTATGTACATTGTGCAAAATGAGCAGAAATATTGCAACCAGACAAGTAAAGTTACGTGTGCAAAATGTAAAGACAGTAGTGTAAACATACATGTG
>JAOUQT010000042.1:12799262-12809390 GCA_025769995.1 Xyliphius kryptos | reverse complement strand
GTTATAGAATTATGTATTATATGTATACAGATTGCATCACATCACCCAAATGAGAATAGGCTCCCTTATCAGTCTGGTTAATCTCAACGTTTCTTCCTTACTTCCTCAGGGAGTTTTTATCTTGCCACCATTACTCACCTGGTATAAAATTTTCCCGTAAAGCTGATTTGGGACAATGTCCATTGTAAAAAGTGCTTTATGAATAAATTTTAATTGAATTAAATGTAATATAATTATATATAAACAAAATGAAAAGAAATTTGGCAATACACATGTAAGTCAATAGCTTATAGAACTACCTTTAAGCAGCAAAAACTTGAATTGAGCATTACTGTGACCTGGTGTGCAGCTGCTGAACAGTGAGGGAAGTGAGGTAAAAGAGATTGTAGCAGAAGCCTTAAATAGACTTACCCATGGAAACCAACTGAATGCATAGTATGTGTATTTTAATATCAGTAAATTTTGCATTTTTTAAACAATCTAGCCATTCATAAATCTGACATGTACATCTCCATCATTGAGAAGGATAAAACTACAATTTAATTATGATACAATTTAATTTACCCTTATTTCTGTTTATACTGATTAATCACTGGATTAAAAACACCTGTCAGGTTTCCTGTATGTGATCACTTATAAAGTGCCTTCAATTGGTGATTACGTCACAGTCAGCTTTCAGGTACGGTGAAGTGCCATGCCAGTACAACAGTACTGAGTGCTGTTTCAGTACCACAGTATCACAGGTGTACCAGGAGTTGAAAAACCTCAGCAAACATCCAGCCATGAAGGTCAGACATGAAGGTCTCGCAGCAGCTGGACACCTGTGGTTGATCCAAGATGCAAGTGTCGATCTAGTGATATGCACTGGTGGATCTGCTGCGATGTATGGAGGATTTTTTCATCTGGTGTGTTGTAATTAATCGAAAATATGGACCAAGCTGACATAAGTCAGGTGTTCTAATCAAGTGATTGTTCAGTGTAATAGGGTGCATATAGCTTGAATTATTTGCCTCTTATCTAGCAGACAGAAAATAATAAATTAACTCCAAATATTAGTCATTAGTGCTATCATATGTAATAAGGGTGTCACTGCAGTGCAGTAAGTACTGCTGTTATCTCACAACAAGGAACTGGGATCGATACCCAAGTGGGACAACCTGGGAAATTTCTGTATGGAGTCCAATGCCAAGACTGGATAAAATGTGAAAGTTGCGTCTGAAACGGCATCCAGTGTAAAACCTGTACCAATTCAATGACGATGATGAATAAATAAATGGAGAGGCCTAAAGAATTTCATATGCTTTCATATGTAATGTGATGCCTTTTTACTGACATACAAGGAGTATTTATTGCTCTTACAGCTGACACAAGATTGGGAAGCTCTGTCATTTTATACTAATCCCACAGTGCACATCTTTGCAGCCAACCATCATGAAGCAATGAAAGCATATAGCATGCCATGTATGACATGTTAGACATGACATTATCAATCTCTCACGTAATTTAAATCACTGAGGTGTAATTTTGTGCATTTTGTTGCAAAACTCAAATGCAGAAATAAATGTCATGTCATGTCATGCAAATTCATCGGATGGTTGGCTGCATGGATGAGTCACTACACATTAGTGCTCTGAGGGATTAAAATACTGACTGATTGTCCCAATCTCTGCTCAGATCTGCAGTAAATTCAACGTTGTGCTCCCCATGAGCAGGGTTGTAATCACTCTTTGTCTGGAACCTCTCCTCTGACCTTACCATTAAGGGTGACCCTGCTCGGAGCATAGCTCTAGACAATATTGCTCAGTGGATTTACTGTATAGCACAAAGAAATGACCATACAGAACATGTTATATCTTGTGTCCTACTGTCTGCATTGATATAAAAGTCTACATAAAGGCACAAAAACACTGCTTTCTTTGAGCATTAGAATTAAAATTTTGCATTATGTTGTACTTGCTATATTTTATTATGATAATTTCATTTTCTTCAGCAACCCCTGAGCTGAGGACATAGTTAATATGAATTATCTTGAAATGTGCTGACATGGTGGCCATCAAGCCAGCCCTAAAAGACTGCTGGCTAGTGCTCCTCCATCTTTTGTTGTCTCATATTATAAGTGCAATTCTGTAATCAATATGTTCATTTGCCTTATCATTCTAATAAAGACATTTTGATAACTGTGTGACTTACTGCTAAAGGTATACGTAAAGGGAAGAATATAGGCTTAATTATGCCTTAAATAGATCAATGAGCTGCAAAATATTCTGGAATTTATAATAACGCAAATAATAAAATAGAATAGCAAAACAATTTTTTTATTCACATCCAATGTTTTTCTGCAGTCTCTTTCAACTGCATGTTCTGTGGCATTAAATGGGTGTAGGTGGGTTTTTAGTCTCAATATTTATTACTTTTATACTTTATTTTCTGTTAATCAATAACAAAAAAATCTTTATATGACATGGAAAACATCTATGGGTATATGTGGTTTATAGATGGATTATTATTTGTTTTCTAATGACTGTATCAATATAGATCAGTCATTTATATTTTTACAATTCTAGCATGGATATACTGCGTTAATTACAGAAATTAAAACCAATAACAGACACTGTATTAATATGATTATGTTTTAAATGAATGTAACAAAATGTATTAAATAAATAATATTGAATACAATTTGACTGGGTTGATAATCAAGGAATGTATGTTTGTGACTGAGAATTTTATTTTTAATGGCCATGGTCCATTTTTAACTGGCCCTAGATATTTCCAAAAATATAATGCCATATCAGTCCCTGTTGTACATCTGGACGGTTAACGGCTAATTTCGGTTAGTACTTGAGACTAGTTGACAAATAAGTTCAATTCAAATCACTTCAGTTCAATTCAATTCAATTCAATATGGCTCCAAAAGATTATATTGTGCAAAGCGAGTCTCTTTAATGAGTCCTAGAATATTGTTTTATAATATTGTATGTTTTCATTATTTAGAGTCTTTGTCTCTAAGTGTGTGTATTAACAAATTGATGGAACACAATGGAAATGTGTGTCTAGGTTTTGGGTTCATACATTATAGTTAAGTTTATGGCTAGCCGCTTTAGCTTTTCTTGATATCAAGAATTTAATTTTTACTAGTAAAAAATATTATTTCCAATATAAAAATTACATTTACTTGATGTTAATATAATAGGTATTAAAAGCTAAAAGCATCCAAATGGGTGTTGCAATTGAATATTAGAAGCCTCTTTCAAGTGAATCTTAGTTTACTTTGTTTTAACAAAGGCTTCATCACCAAACAAGCAGAAATGAGACAGGTGAGATTTGAGAAAGCGAGTGCAGAAAATTTCAGATGCAATTGGAAAAGGAACAGTTCTTCACTGAAGTCAAGGGGATTTGTTTCCATTTGCATAATTTACCAATATTTGATTTAGCTCATTTTAAATATGCTAATGTGCATTGATACATAAACTGTAGTAAGTGGTCCATTGTATATTTTTCAGTATGTGGCCCTCAGTACAAAATGTTTGGGCATCCCTGTTACACTCCAACCACACCTTAACATGCTACACATTCATATGCACAGAGCACATTTTGTGCATATCAGTCCCAGATAGAACAACATTCCTCGCTCCCAGCCAGAATAATAAAAAACCCTCTCGCTGACTGCTGCAGGAAAAAGGGGTCATTTGTTTGTGTCGGAACACCCTGCTAATGTTCTTCCAAAATGTCTCATGCTGCAGTCTCCGCAACTCTAGATACTGATCATAATTATTCATGTTGTGAAATGTGCTCAGTGGAAAAGGTCTTATCCTTTGGAGCAGCCACAACTGGATACATCTTAATAACTCACCCCTGAAATGTAACATCTGGTGTCGAGAGCATCAACTTTCATTGCCTTCTGAATATAGGTATTTGCATGTGTGCTGCAGTTTACATAGTGTATGATTTATGTCTGCCTTCTAAACGAACCCTAATGTTTAAATGTGCTATTTTATGCACCACAATGCATACCGAGGCTATGCATTTAAAAGTTAACGTAAAAAGTGTTTTCAAAAACCGCATGTCCAATCAAATCATCTAGAGGAAACCATTAAAATTGCAGTTGAACTACTTTATATGTCTATATGTGCAGTATTCTTTATTTCCCGACTTAGCTGTCAGATATTGTAGCAGAGTCGCACCTCACTGGCAACAAAAGATGCTTAATTCTATAGCCTTCAGCAGAATAGATATGACTCATATGACACAAATGAGAAAGCGCTGCATAATGTATAATGGAAACTCTGTCGTTTTAACGAATAAATGGCATCAATACGTACTTTAATTATTTCTGCAGTTTGCCGCAGATAATTCTGAAAAAAAGCATTTAGACTCTCTATGCTATAAAATATTTAAAAAATGACAAATGAACATGATTCTAGAAGGATTGTAACGATGGGGGGAGTAAAGGCTTAAGTGCAGTTTGGTGAGCATAAAAAGTTTCAAATATAAACTTGTTGGTTGCCTAGCAAAATTGTCAGAGTATACATTAGACCTCTTACAGGGATAATGCAATTACTTTGTGTGGTAATAACAAGCATTTAATGAAACAATCACCGACTGCATTTTTGGACTGCTTTCTGAACCCAGGTGCTAGACTATGCCTATAGGTTGTACATATAGTATACTGAATATATGTTCCTTCTCTGTTAATGCACTCATATATCAGACTGAACCAAACCCCAGGATAACACAGGTCATTGTGGGATAGGTTAAAGTTTGCCCCAAAATAAATTGGTATGTGCCAGACAGTGAGTGGGTTTGATGCTTTTACCTCTTCCAGAAAACAAATATGCCAGTGTGTTTTTATTTTAAAACATCTTCAATAAATGGAATAAATACAAATCCAACCAAGTCATGTTTTTAATGGCCACCCAGCAGTAAAAGTCTGAGTACTGTAAACTCGAATTGCTCTATTCTTGCCCTATTATTCCTCTTCTACATGAATCCATTCTGCAAAATTAAACTGCCTTGACTTGAATTGATCAAACATGACCAAAGACCAGTTATTGGAACCAAAGCAAACGCCAGAATCAAAGAAAGCTGAGTTTTCCAAAAACAAATAAAAACTGAACCATGAACAGAGAATTACAACCAAAATAACACGACTGAATTCGCTAATTCACGAATAATTCAGTAGATGCAAAAATTTAACTTGGAAAATTAATCTAAAGGATCCAAGAAGCAAAGATTAAAATTGAGATGTTTATATGCGTTTAATAACAAACTTGGCAACCAGTGCAGGCAATTACTAAACAAACCCACTTTAATGCTGGTGACTGGATAGGAATAGGAAAGTGAGCATTACTAGAGGATTTTGATCTACTGGGGAAAATGTTGCTGAGCCAAAATAATTATGCGTGTACATAGGTGGGTGTAGGATAACAATTTAAAGCATAGAGTAGATAAAAATGAATTGCATTAGTGTATGACTTCTAATGTGAAAGAAATGATGGATACATTGTGCACATGACAATTTTAGTATAGTTTTACTTATTAATCTACAGTAAGTTATTCATTCCTTTTGTTATCTTCCACATAAGCCATGCTTTGCGGCAACTCGCAAAGGCAGGACGCATCCCCATTAGAGGGCACACACACAGTAATAAACATTCACACATTAAAAGCCATTTTTGAGATGAAACTGAACGTGTCTTTGCAATTCTGGAAGAAACCAGAGCACCCAGAGAAAACCTCCATGAACACAGTGAGATTATGCACACTCTACATGGAAATGTCCTGAGTCGTCCCACCTGGGGATTAAACCCAGGTCTTTCCTGCTGTAAGGTGACTGTGTTTGTGTGTGTGTACATTGTTTTTTGTATGGATGTATCAGAGTGATTGTGTGTGTGTGTATGTGTGTGTGTGTATTGGACCTAAATCTCTGAGCAATGATGATGTGTATACATTTTTAACATTTACATGTATTATGTGGTATATGAACTTACAGGTATGCATATTACATAATCCATAAGCGAATACCAAAATTCCTCTCTTACTACACCAGGATGATACACCTACATATCAGCAACTCACCACACACTGATACCGAGCAAGATTGAGTAACAGTGTTAGAAACCATCGCTTAGCTAAGGACAGAATGTCTTAGAGACAAAATGGGATGTTGACAAATTATAGGGACATCTAATAGCACTTGTAGCATTGTGGATCTCTTGGAGTGTTTCACTTCACTTAAGGGACAAATGCTAGTGCAAATGGATTGAGTTTTTCTTGTATTGATTCTAAGCATGTCAGGTCAGCCAAACAACAGCAAATAAATATTACTGCATTGAAGTCATTAGTGTATAAACCATGTTAGTATTCAGGGTAGACCAGGCTAGATGCTAACTTGTAAGAACTGCCATTGCATAGCTGATCTTAACCAGATTGGAAATCATTGATGCATGCTCAATATGTTAATATATTGTAAAACCCCAGGATAACACAGGACAATGTGGGATAGGTTAAAGTTTGCCCCAAAATAAATGTAGTATGTGCCAGACAGTGAGAGGGTTGATGCTTTTACCTCTTCCAGAAAACAATTATGCCAGTGTGTTTTTATTTTAAAACATCTTCAATAAATGGAATAAATGCAAATCCAACCAAGTCATGTTTTTAATGGCCACCCAGCAGTAAGAGATAAGTCTGAGTACTTTAAACCCGAATTGCTCTATACTTCCCTATTATTCCTCTTCTACATTAATTCCTTCTGCAAAATTAAACTAAATCAAACAGGACCAGATGATAAAAACCAAAGACAGGTTATTGGAACCAAAGCAAACGCTTCAAAATCAAAGAAAGTTGAGTGTTCCAAAAACAAATAAAATTTAAGTCATTAGTGTATAAACCATTAGTTAGTATACAGGGTAGACCAGGCTAGATGCTAACTTGTAAGAACTGCCATTGCATAGCTGATCTTAACCAGATTGGAAATCCTTGATGCATGCTCAATATGGTAATATATTGTATTCCAAATTATAATAAAATAAAATAAAGAAATACATTAAACCAACTTTACCTGAGTTTATAATAAAATCCAAAGACATTTTATTTGAACTAAAACAAATGGTTCAAAATCAAAGGCAGATAAGTGTTCCTAAAAAACTAATAAAAATGTGACAAACAGGGCAAACAGGACAAAACAAAACAAAAGCAAGAATAAAAAATCAGTAAATGCAAGGGCACATTAGTTTATAAAGCTGCATTAAGTGTGTTTGTATTCAGGATAGATGCTTACTTTCATTGACCAGTATTTAGAAAGCCTGGATACACGCTCAGTGTGTAAACATGTTGTACTTTACTAAATGGGTGAAGTTCATCCTGACACAAATTTTACTGTGGGGAATTGCATCACTCATTGGCTTGCCTAGGTGTGTACAACACCAAATTTATGGCACATTTGCATAATTCCCAAATGTACAAATAATAATGGAGCTGGTGGAGACATTCATTTATGCATCATGGTGACCATTAATTACAGTACCTACATGTGCATGTTATCATAAGTTTTGGTGCATAGCTGCAATCACAGAATTTTAAGATGTAATAGAATCAAACTATATTTTGTACCATTGAGGTACTAGTCTCTCCATGAACATGACAGATAAAGAAGAAGGAATATGCAGGCTGGGTCAATATGACTATACAAGTTGGGCATTCATTCTGTCAGAAAATATGCTCCTTTTTAATTCACTTCCTTATGGTCATCAAATAGTGTCTCCATAGATTACTTTGCGTCTTCTGACCTGAAGTGGTCTCCTCCCTTCTTTTGTTTGTATCATTCTTTAATATCTCAACCATAAGGTGATTTCCTAAGGTGATGGCATCTCCTACCAACCCCCCTTATATTGACACCTCTCAAGTGTTATCACTTTCTCCAACAATTACTCCTCCTCAAATGTTGTCACTGGTATAACCTAGCAGTTAGTGACTGTCTCATCCTCTGTTTCGAGGAAAGTATACTGTTGTCACTGGTAAAACCTAAAGGTTTGTGACTGTCTTATTCTGTGTTTCGAGGGATGTATATTGTTGTCACTGATGAAACTTAGAGGGTTGTGGCTGTTTGTTTTATTTATTGGTTTGTTACATCCTTTGTTTGAGGAAAGTATACTGTTTTCACTGATAAAAACCTAGCAGTTAGTAGCTGTTTGTTTTGTTTGCTTGTTTGTTACATCCTCTGTTTCAAGAACGCTGTCACTGGTAAAACCTAGCGGTTTGTCATTGTCAACTTACCATGAATACTATAGGTAAAAATGCTCAGAAAAATGGTAAAGATTCCTGGAAACCTCTTAACTATAGAAAAGCACACTAGTTAAGGGTGGGACTAAAATACCCCAATGGACAGATTTTGAATTAAAAATGGTAAATAACAACATAGTCAAAAAACATTTTAATGAGCAAGCGAGGTCAGAGTATTTTTCTTAGGGAATGGACTCCTGCAGAATGTAAATCAGCTTTAGGCTATGGTATCAAACATGACTCAGTGATGGAATGTATTTTGTAGTAAAACAATACTGGGGTTATAAACTTAGACAGATGGCGGATAAGTTGCGGAAGCTGAGAGGAAGATCCTAGAGCTAACTAGCGAATGTAAAAAGCACAAAACAGCTGCACTGAATGCCCAAAAATCATGTAAAAAGCTGCAGCAATCACTGACAAAGGTTGAACAGTTACATGCTAATTGAAAACATAAGCACCAGTGTAGACCTCCAGCTGTAGCTCACCCTCCAGGTCAAACATGTTACAGAGAGGATGAAAATCCTCCAATGTTGTTTAGTCTGTATCCGGACTTGGATGCGTTCCACTCAAATGGATGAGAATCAGAATTCTCTGATAATAATTCTGAACCTACTCGCAAAAAAGCCTTTCAGTTGAGGCCAGTAACTATGTTCTTAATAGGGGTGGTAGAGTCAAGGACACAAGTGTACAGATTGACCACATTCCTTTGGATGGAGCCACATTAGACAAATTGTCCAAGAAATCCAAAGGGAAATGGGCCTTGATTTTATAGACCTTATTGAAAAAAAAGAAAAAATTGTATTCACTGCAGCCTAAAAATGGTGTAGCAATAGCAATTCAAGTCTTTAATGTCACTGATGGTAGGAAACTTGCTAATAAGGTGTCAGATGGTTTCAGTGATAATGGCCAGGATATTAATAGAGGGTGGACAGTTTTCAAGGAGTGGATTAGCAACAAATGTCGTAAAACCACTGACTGGGGGCAGATAACTAACTGTAAGCAAAGAAAAGGGGAATTATCTGCAGAATATTGTGAGCGGTTTGAGAGAGTTTTTTTTCGTCAAGGGTATGAATTCTGTAAGTTAAAATGCTCAGAAAAATGCTAAAGATTCCTGGAAACCTCTCAACTATAAAAAAACACGCTAGTTAAGGGTGGGATTAAAATACCCATGGTATTGGACAGATGGACAGATTTAGAATTTAAAATGGTAATTAACAACATAGTCAAAAAAACATTTTAATGAGCAAGCGAGGTCAGAGTATTTTTCTTAACTGTTAATTGCCTATCAATGCTGATTCTTGTGTTTGGAATGTTGTCTCATTGAAAGTTTCTGATCTAGCTGGTTATATGAGGATAAGGATGACTGTGGTCTTCTTGAAATTGAGTCTCAAGTCTCAAGTAGTTTTATTGTCATTTCAGCCATATACAGGGTTACAGTACACAGTGAAACGAAACAACGTTCCTCCAGTACAAGGTGATACACACTCCATTAAAGTGCACTTGTGCAAACCAGACAATAAGAACACAACAGTACGAACATTTAATACGAGACAGTGCAAAACAGTAAGTACAGGGGAAAAGTGGGGGGGGGAGACACGGTAATAGCCAGGTTAAATTTATAAAGTGGCATTGTACTGAATGAGGTAGTATTTATAAGAGTTTTATAAACGGGGAATGGATGTGTGTGTGTGTTCAGTTCAAACTCCAATTGTTGAGGCGTCTGATCGCCTGAGGATAGAAACTGTTGCAGAGTCTGGATGTGAGGGCTTGAATGTATAAACAAACTACAGTTAGTCCAGAATGCAGCGGCCAGAATCCTTACTAGAACCCGTAAATATGAGCACATCA
>JAOUQT010000042.1:12771696-12789303 GCA_025769995.1 Xyliphius kryptos | reverse complement strand
CTGTTATAATTATCAAATCTAAAGAAATAAACACTTAAAATATATCAGTCTGTGTGTAACGAATGTGTGTAATATACAAGTTTCACTTTTTGACTGGAATTACTGAAATAAATCAGCTTTTTCATGATATTCTAATTTTATGGCCAGCACCTGTATATTGAAACAGAACAACACTATGGTATAAAGCACTGAATTATGTTAGCAATATGATAGCTCATATTGTATAGTGTTATGTAAATGATATACAGTTTGTCTATGCTCAGCGGATGCACAGAGGCAAATGATGCAGTGAAGAGCAGAGAGAGTGTATTGTTAGAGATGGATAAGTGTACAGAACAGACTTAGTGACCACAGCCTCAGAATTTTACTCTTTTCCAGAACAAAGCTCACTTTTCTCAGCACATCCAGCTCACAGTGATGGTCGCTACTGCTGCTGCCAAAGCTGAAAGCATATCTGAAAGCATATCAGCTCAAAGTGATCCTCAGTTTGAGTACACAGACAAATAATCATTTCAGAGTGGTTTTTTCCCTCAACCAATTTTTCTTTTTTTTGTGTGGCCCTTCATGAATAGTGTATCAGTGAGGTTGATGAAAACTAGAGACAAATCTGAGAAAGTGTGTGTGTGTGTGTGCATTGGAACATTTAAAGGTAGAGATATAGATCTGATGGGATAGACTCTAGATGCAGGAGGCACTTTGTCAGGATAGTGCTGTTCCATTCTCCAGTATCTCTTACTAAAAATCATTCCCTAATGCACCATCTTTACCTCAAACTCTTCTTAACGTAAACCAGAATTAAACAAAGGCTCATATAAAGTGGGGGAATGATTGCAGTGCTAGATTTTTTTTTCCTCATCACACTCCTATCAACCATTTCTGCTGCTGTAGCTTAACACACATTGGCTATCCCTGCTGCACCCTCTTATCTTCTGGAAATTAGGTCTGGTTCAGCATTCATACACTATTGTAAGCATTGTGTTGTATGGCTACATAGATGTGCTCCATAGGATACAGATAAATTGACTGAGCATCCTAATCTCTTGTCATCTCTAGGTACTAATGCACCTAGACTATCCTGGGCTTTCCAGATTGCAAGTACTCCATGTGAATGACCTATATTTGTAACCAACATCTCTATCGGTGACATGTATATCAATGCAATGCTTTCTTAAAGTTTTATTGTTTGTTGAATCATATTGTGTATTGAAAGAGGAACTTGTGGTGATGAATGCATAACAGCGCTCCAACCTAATCAGGTTACAGATGGCAGACGAGTCAAATAATAAGTGTGTTAGTATGCGGCTGACACAATCTACTACAGTATAGTTCAATGTGTCTTATAGATTCACGTCCCTGGAACTAAACTGGACTAATCCAGTTCCTCCTGTAGATATTGAATCAGCTGGTGGTATGATCATAGCTGTTAAACACAGCTAAATCTCTCAAAGCTGTGTTGGGATCTGAAGAATGTGAAGGCCACTGGTTATGATTACATCTTTTTTTTTACATCATATTATTCAGTGAGTGTTCATGTAGTGTGTTTGTGTTTGGAGTTACCTGGAAGAGACCATGCTGAGCACAACTGAATTATTCATAGGAAAGAGCAATCAATCAGAGAAATGATTTCCGGTGACGCGTATTACTCAGTAGACAAGTGGAGGCAAACAATGTGGACAAAGAAAAGAAACACACCAGTGACATCAGTTTTCATTTAATTTGTCCCCCAGCTGTACATTTTATAATTCACTGTTGTAAAGAATTAAAAAGACAATATG
This sequence comes from Xyliphius kryptos, assembly GCA_025769995.1. Lineage (NCBI taxonomy): Eukaryota > Metazoa > Chordata > Actinopteri > Siluriformes > Aspredinidae > Xyliphius > Xyliphius kryptos. Next base: position 12,787,528 of record JAOUQT010000042.1, on the reverse strand, counting down.
TCTTTGTCAACTTTAATTAAATGATTTGTCTTTTTTAGAGTGTTATTTTCTGACATTTCTCTAAAGGTTGTGTAGCATGTTGGTTCTTTGATTTAATTAAACTTTAGTGTCACGAGGAAAATTAAGAAATTTCTATTAAGACGCAATCCGCACACTTTGTGTTTTCTCACATGCCAGTGACTTTCTACTTTATTATCTGGGCATTTGAGCAATGAGATATTTTGATCTAGGTTCAAGGGTCAGCAGACTGCATAATGTTGTACTGTGGTCATGCGGAACAGACACATAGTCAGAATTTCTCTATTTTCTTCCTACCTGTGTGTTGGTTGATATCTCGCATCTCTTTACTAGTCTACTTTAGACAGTTCCATTAAAGAGGAATGTAAAAAAGGGGATATTCCTTGCGCTCTTGTATGAAGTGGCACTGCACACAGAGCAATTATAATTAGTGTCAGGTTCACATAATTATAGACTGTGAAGAAACCTTTAATTTTGCTTTATTGAGGCGGTGAGGTGGGGGTGGAAAACGTAACTGGAATATAGTAAATACTAAAATGTCCCCTATCTCTTTTTCATTTATCTTTAACTTTATGACAAATACACACTCTTTCTTTAGGATTATGGCTGTGATCTCTGCACATGATTTGAGAAGAAACTTTTTTTTATCAGGAAGGATTTGACATGGTGCTTAAGTCAGACAGAAAATACTGTTGAGGTTATATAAACCAAAGCTCTTATGGCAGCTGCTTCACATCCACAATCAACAAACAACATTTTCCTTACTGCCAGTTTTGCACATTTTCCTGGAAATAACGAGTCCACAAATAATAGTTTTCTCTTTATGCACTATACCTACAATTACTTATTATTACCAAGCACTAAAGAGTCTTACCACTTCCTATGTCACTGAGCTAATCTTGCATTTCTTTCTCTCTTCAGATCCTCTGACTCTGGACCTTTGACATTTTTAAGATTTAGACTATCATCTGTTGGTGGAAGATTATCCAGTAATGCTGCTCTAACACTTAGTAATTCTGTCCCACAATCTCTCATTGTATATTTCACTGTCATGTCCTTCAAAACTGTGCAGAAAACCTTTCTCTTTGGTATTAGTATTAATATTAGTAATAGTATTAGTAATAGCATTAGATTCTAGAAGCCACTGAGCATCTACAATCGGTGATATTCTTTTAACAGATTTGCAGGACAGTGGCCCAGGCTCTCATCAAGCTGTACTTGCATTATGTGATTGAAACATAAAGCAAAGATTGCGCTTGACTTATTGATATGGCTGTGGAATTGTAGTCGTAGATTGCCATATGCACACTAAGAAAAGTCCAGTAGCTGAAGTGGGTGGGGTGTTGGGTATATATTCAACACAAAGATAAAATTTGTCAAGGGAGGAAGGATTTTTAGTGAAGCAGATTTAATATTGGTCTCCAAAAATTGTTTCACATGAGCTGTCTTCCCATTGGACTGTAGGTGGTACTATGAAGACAGGCTGGCTTGAGGACAGCAGAATACTTGACAGAATTTTGAGGTGAGCCTCTTATGATTGGAAACTAAATTGGTATAAATCCAATTATGTCAAAAGTCAGTGGCTGCTTTATTAGTGGGAAACATGGATAATAGGCCAATGCATGATATATGGCAGTTACAAGAGGTCTGCGGGCAGAGATGAAAGAACTTGTGCTGGGCAGAGCCCTATGAAAACTTTAGGATTTGTGCTCAAAATTAGATGCCAAGATCTTGACTAATAAAAGCCTAAGTATGGAATTTTTCCAGGTCTACTGGCGAGGTGGAAGGATGGGACCCATTGTAGACAAAAAGTGCCATATGAGGCTTTGGATGGTTGCAGGTACCTGGGAAAGAGTGCTTGCAATCATGTGTGCAGGTCTTGGGCTGTCCTCTGCTTGGTTGAAGATGGTTGAAGATAAAGTCCCATTGGGCTTTCCTGGATCAATGTTGGTGGTACAGATATATGAAAGATTCTTATGATTGGGCCTCTGCTCCATTCAGCTAATGCATCTGCTCCTACAGTAAATAGCCAGTTTAACTACTTGCAGCTTGCATGGATGCCTCTTGTAATCCAAGGCATCCACTTCCACCCCCCAATCAGAGCATTGCTGTGTCAGAAAATTAGTTGTTATTGAAAATACATAGATACCTCAGTGTGTAAATAAGCATGTACAAGGCATCAGGAAGAGTTAGAACTGTGTTTTCCCACCAGTGTTCCCCATGCTACTTACAGTTAAATTACAGTTAAATTACATGGATTTTTGTATAATCATAGAATGTCAATTATACAATAAAAGATCATGGTTTAATAAATGTGGAAATGCTAGGTGAGTATTCATGTTTTGTATATATAATTATCTTTCATCCACAGTGATGTGTTTCTACAGGAACCTTATGGAGATTCTTTACAGTAAGAGGCATGACAGCTTGTGAGAGCGAATGGCATCAATGGGCCAATGGTAACACCCAGGCCTCATTCAAGACTTAATAAATATGTGAAAATAATAATGAAATAATAAAAACACCAATGTTCAACAGAATATGCATCATTATGTATTTATCTATCAGTATTATTTTGTTTATTTAATATTAATGGGTGCAGTCTAGACTGTCAGTACATTTGTGAACCACTTATTCAGGAGAGACTTGTTAAATGACAGGCTGCGGAGGTGATGACTTTATTTGGTTTTAATAATATAAGTTTAACAGTAAGTTGAATTGTTGCTGTTTCCTAAGCATTTATTTATGTTTCTTTCATCCTGTTCAGGTTCATGGCATTCCAGAGGCAACACAAAGAAGCACTATGAATCAAACAACTGAATATGTGAAACAAACACCACTTTTACAGATCTTTATTTCCTTGAACATCAGTCATTTATTAAGTTGTTTCACTTATATATATATGACAGTCTGGTGACTGGTTGGGTGCAGTGTAACCAGGTGCTGAGGAACTCGCTCCTAGTATAATTTGTGTGTTAGTGTTTGTTGCACTGCTTGTGTGTGTGTGTTTTTATTTTTTTCCAGGTTGGGTATTACTTCCTCTGGCAGATTAAGTGAATAATTAATTTCCTCTCTGATATGGAAGACTGGCTGTAATTAAAGAGATGACAGAGGCAAAAGAGTTCCTCCCACCATCTCTCTCTGCCTCTCTCTCTCTCCCTCTCTCTCTCTCTCTCTTTCTCTACATATATTTTATTTAGATCACAGTACCTAAGTAAAAGTAGGAAAATAAATGGAGATAAGCTAAGGCAAATATACTACAGCATGAAGTGATTCATTAGCAAAAATACAAAATTAAACATCTTACAAGCAATACATGCTGAGTGTTCCCAGGGCATGGCCATATGGATGGCACAGGGCAGAAATAAACCCTTCTATTACTATTCTGATCTCAAAGTACATACAGATATAATATACCATAAATAGCTCCTATTGGTTTAATACCTAATTGCTTTGTATTTATACAAATTCAGTGAGTATTATGAAGCTTAAATCACATATCATATTGATAAACTGATGTCTATTTATTTTGTAACAAGTAACACGTTCAAAATCACCATTGGCCTTAAAGAAGCCTAGCTAGTAACATTTTTTGGATCTTGCTAACACAAGGCAGACCAGTGCTCTGCTCTTTGAGTCCCCTGGATTCCAGACAGTTTTTCTTATCTCACTTTAAATACAATTATTTTAATATGTGTTAATGTTCATTAAACATGTTATTCTTGTCAAGGTTGTGATCATTCCGGACCTGTCCAGTGTAAACTGCACACACACATTCGCACATGCAGGTATTTTAATGTATAGCTATTCAAATTCTGTTTCTGATAGGTGGGAGGAAACCAGAGAACCCTGAGAAAACCTATAACAGATTTACCTGCTGCACCATTGTGCTTTCCATTCATACATAATAACTTAGTCATAAATAGCTGTGTTAATATAACTAAAATAATTGTGATACTTACTGCACTTATGAATATATTAGATTGGCCATTTATGTTTTACACCAAGGAACAGAGCAGACTGACCAAACCACATATTGATGACACAAGGAGCATGCCAGGAAACTGCCCACTTTCTCCTACTCTGTCATAAGGTGTACTTGAATATCAGACCACTGTATCAATACGAATAAAAATAGAATAAAAATAGAATAAATATCGTTTGCAAATCGTTAAAGTGACACGTAGAATAAATAAAATATGTGTTAAGTGTCCTGTTTTGGTCGTAAGACGGTGGATGTATGGCACCTCAGAGTCACGGCGTGTCTTTAAGCAGCGCGAGCTTTGGTCGACAGGGGGCGTGGCCTGTCCACGAGCCGCGCGCGGAGAGGCGAGTGCAGCCTGAGCGCGCGCTTTCGTTCTCTAGCGGAACAGCTCAACTACTTCCTCCGGCTGTGTGACTGACTGCTCTCCAGCTCGCGCTGCTTCTGCAAGAGAAGGTAAGTCCATATGACTTTTTCCTTGTATATATTCACCTAGAGGAGCACAAGCTGACTTTTATTCACCGACAGACTCTTCGCCATGCTGTGAAATCTTACTAACGTTACCGACGCACTTGCAATCCGGTAACTTGTGACTCATGTTGCGGTTTAAAACGGTGCACAGTTTAATTATATGCAAACTTCTGGGCAGATCGGAACATTTCTCGCGATGCTGACGCGTTCACTATCTCGGACTGATATATAATTATCATGATATCCAGTGATGCGTGACCCCTAGTTAGTGATGTCTCATCTCACCCCCCCCACGAGAAAACTCATCATCATTTGCGATGAGACACGATGCTAAAAACCCACCACAAAGTCTGTCACCGCTCCGATGTGATTCTGTGCTGATTGTTCATATTTAGCCTATTTCTATTCAAACAATTATATTTTAGATACACGAATTTCCTTTATTATTTAACATGTTCTTCGAGATAAAGTTAAATAATATGTAACTGACCACGAGTTCAGTTAACTGGAGTGCTGCTTGGGGCTTTATGTGAAACAGACAGAACATATAGAATACGAGTTGTGTGAGAGGACTAAATCCTCAAACAGTATAGGATATATGAATGCGCTTTGTCTTTCTGCTCCTGCTGAACAAGACACTGCTGTGATTTTCTTGCCCAAGGCGATTTTTAAGAAAATGTTCAATCTCTCGGAATGTTTTGATATTATGAGCACACTTGTGAGTGAAAAAAGATCATTAGGCCTATGTCAGCTTAAAAATGACTACGATCTAAAGATCGTGAAAATGTAAGAGGGAGACTTTTAAGTGCACAATGTAGCAGTTAATAATGCCGTGTGCTTTAAAGTTGCTATATGGATCAATCGAATGCTGACTAAAGCAATTTAGGTACAAGGATTCAGGCATTAGGCAAAAAAATAAAGTGAAGAAAACAGAAAAAAATCCCAAAATTACAGTCGAGGAAAACTGACAACACTGCAGATTCATAATTCATGTTGCAATTAATTAGTCAGACTTACTTTCACTGACTCCACTGCCAGCAGAAAATGTCTATCGACAACGAAGTGACAGCTGTGAGACAATCTTTCAGTCACATCCGTGTTCCTGACACGAACGGAATCAGATCTGTGTTAATAGCCTAAGCAACATGCATCGAGTGTTTTAAGGTATAGGGTCGGATTACACTTTATATTGGCAGTGCCTCTGAAAAGCAAAAACATGAAAATATGTAATTGGTCACCGATAAAAATAAAAACCCTAGTCTTTCTTTAGGCCCAACTATCGCTGTCCATGGTCCTGAAATCCATTCGACCTTTAAAGGCGTGTAATTAGCCGACATAAGAATATTTATATTAATTTAATACATTTTTATTTTAATCACATATATTTAACAAATTATTAAAAACTAGAATGTTTGTAATAGTCGCTTATAGTAAACAGTAAATCTGATCACACACAAACAAATATTATCTGGCAGAATAGTCATTCCAAATACTGTATGTGACTGCCAAAGCAAGGTGAATAACGTTTGGTAATACTGAAAAAAAAAACCATAAAAGCTGGCTTTAGTGTTTCATCCATTACTTAACCTCGGCACATTTAACTATAGTCCACTTAAATGTGTAGAACAAGTATACAACACCAATAAAACAACCCTGGTAAACTGTTGATATATGTTTGCCTTGATCATTATTCTGTATCCGTTTACGGGTTTTAGGCTACAGTCCAAAATCCACAGATTGATTTTGAATAGCTTTCCGACACCCAGGATACGAGGGCCAAATCTGCTGAAAAATGTGCGAGATTACCCGGGACACCGGGTGTCAGGCAGTAAAGAGCCGTGCGTAAGGCTGATTTATGGAACTGGTTCGATGTGTGGTTATCGACGGCAGTTAAATATGCCCGGTGTGTACCACCATGCCTCTCATGCCGCCGCTGAACTGCGCTCGACGTCAGAAGGTGCGCAGCAGTGCAGCGAAGCGCCCGCAGTAGGCGAGCGGAGCTCAAACACAAAGCTTTTACCTCTCGCCATCCGCGCTGAATTACGCGACACTTAGTGGATCATTACGTTCTTTCTCGTTGCTCTCTTGCAGGCTGCCGGCCCATGGATTTCTCCCGGATTTGTGACGCGTGACATGGATGGCCCGTCGCTCACCGAGCCGGAAGCCTGTTTGTTGGTGCAGTGAAAAGGAAGGACATTTCTTACCGAATCGGATGCGGGACGTAAGCGCGAAACTCCTGGGTGACCATGCCGTGATCTCTCAGCGCTGGAATTCACTCATACTTACCCACTAAAGAGTACATTTGCGGGAGTTTTACAATCCAAAGGAATTAAACGCGGTACAAGGCAGGCATCATGAAGATTACCTCCCCGCTGATAACTCATGTGAGGTTCCGGCAATCCGTCAAAGTCCTCTTGCTGCTGCTGTTATGTGTGGGATATTCTCGCGGGATGCCACACGTTTTAAGATTCGGTAAGAGCATGCTTCTCTCAGGAAACTCTCAACACGACGGCCATTTGTTATCTTCGCCGCTTTCCAGTTCACATGTTGCTTTTTCACTCGCTGTTCATACTCATATTGTAACAGGTTGTTTATTTATTATTATTTTATGTAGCAGGCCTTCAACTACAGCCCAAGTCAAGTGAAAAGTTGAACTTAGTTTGGACACGCCCACAATGTTTATTTATTTATTATATTATTATTTATAGTGTGCTCCAAATGTTAGCAGTTAAACATTGACAAATGTATTTGATTAAAGCTCCACAATAACACCAAAAAGAACGATTCTCCAAAGCAATAAGGATCTATTCATATAATTCCAATCCAATATTGTCGAACTACATCACTGTTAGCCATTTAAAAGTCAGTGGGCTACTCAGTCTATTTACAATTATGTGTCTTCTTTTCAGGTGTTACAGCAGTGAAATACCTGCAGCAGTGTGTGTTGTAGTAGTAGTACACTTAGAGCAGAACATATAAAGTGCAGACTCTTTATACAATAGCATGTCTTCTTGCATGTTGCTATTAGCAACCCCTTCAAGGCATGCTTTGTTCCTGCTCCTGCCTTAACATTAGCTTTCACGTACAGGACCTTGCATTAGACTTGGAAAAAATTACATAAAATATGAAATGATTATTCTTTAGTGCACTAAAATGATTGAAACACCATAAAGAAATATTTTATAACAATGCAATGTGAATTGATCTACTACAGTTCTTAGGGTAAAACCTGCGTGCGAAGTTGTCCTATTCTTGGTTCTCAGTCAGTGCAAACATTTTTCTGTCAAACACACCCAAGGGAATTATGCAGCACAGCTTGTGGTTTGCTTTAATTATGTACCATGTCAAAGTGATCGGCCTATAGAACCAGCTTTATGGCTTTGCTAATTTAAGAGGCACAACAGCCAGTGTAGGCTGATGACAGACTGGACATGACCTCTTATTTTCATTTCTTTTAACTCTCTCTGAAAAAAAAAAACAGATAGTAAGCTTGGTATAGTTTTCTTCTAGATTTCTTAAAAAGTAATTTTTCAAAGTAATTTTTGAAAGTAATTTAAATGAATAAATTGTATTTCTTGACTGATTGGCAGTGGAGTTAACATCCATGAGACAAACTGATTTTAGCTTAAGAAGGAAATATTATCTGCACACACCAACATCAAATAGATTTACATTTTTTTGAAGAACAATAAAACATGAAATGGTTTTTCTGATGTATGCGGATGCTACCATTTATCTCATATTTTATGCTAGTTGAGCTCTGGTTGTCAATGGACATACACTTATTGGTGTCTTTATACCAATAATTATACCAGGTCTATCTTGTGAGTAAAAGTCTGGACGCCTTATTGCCTTTAGAACTGTGTTAATTCTTTGTGGCAAACTATCAACAGAGATGGCATTCTGCATTGCTTGCTTGTAACCACATCTTTTTTAAATTACTGTTGCCTTCTATTATCTCGAACCAGTCTACCTATGCTCCTCTGACCTTTTCCTCCACACAACTCCTGCTCAATGGATATTTTTGGACCATTCACTGTAAACGCTAGAAATGGTTGTGCATGAAAATCCTAGTAGATCATTAGTTTCTAAAATACTCAGACCAGCCCGTCTGTCACAAACAACCATGCAGCGTTGAAAGTCACTTTATTCCCCATTCTGATGCTTGGTTTGCACTTCAGCAGTTTGTTTTGATCAACTCTACATGCCTAAAGCCACTGAGTAGTACATGATAAGAAGCAATTGAACAAGTGTATTTGACTTACCATATCTGCATTTACAGATGCTGGTCATAAAATTAGAATATTAGTAGTCATAGTGCTTCAAGAATCACTGTGCGCAGACATACACATGGGATTTAGCTGTCGCATCCCTTGTGTCAAGCCACGCTTGAACAAAAGAGAGCGTAAGAAGTGTCTAACGACAAAATAGACTGGACCGCTGCTGAGTGCTCTAAAGGTAAGTTATTTGATGAAAGTAAATTTTGCATTTCATTTGGAAATCAAGGTCCCAGAGTCTGGAGCAAGAGAGGAGAGGCACAGAATCTATGTCACTTGCGGTCTAGTTTAAAGTTTTCACAGTTAGTGATGGTTTGGGAAGCCATGTCATCTGCTGATGTTGGTCCACTGTGTTTTCTATGGTCTACAGTCAATGCAGCTGTCTACCAGGAAGTTTTAGCACACCTCATGCACCTGCACACAGTGTTAAAGTTACAAGTACTTGGTTTAAGGACCATGGTATCCCTGTTCTTAATTGGCCAGCAATCTCTCCTAACATTAAAACTATAGAAAATCTATGGGGTATTGTGAAGAGGAAGATGCGAAACGCCAGACCAAACAATGCAGTACAGCTGAAGGTGACTATCGGGGAAACCTTGGCTCCCATAACACCCTGAGCAGTGCCACAAAGGAGCCCCAACTAAGTATTGAGTGCTGTTAATGCTGATACTTTTCATATTCAATTTTTTACTCAGAAAGCATTTCTAAAAATCCTTTTTTGTATTTTTTTTGTAAGTAATATTCTAATTTTCTGAGATACTGAATTTGGCCTTTTTATTAGTTCTCAGTTATAATAATCAAATCAAAAGACATAAACACTTGAAATATTCACTTTTTGAATAGAATTACTGAAATAAATCAACTTTTTCATGATATTCTATTTTTATGACCAGCGCCTGTGTATTCTGGTCAAACTAAAACTAATATAGTGTGCCTGACCTAAACATTCTTTATAAGCTTTTTATCTTCTGGTATTAGGCATAGTATCTTTTCCGAAGTGATATATTATTTACTTTATTCATTACATACTTTATTCATGGGTTTAATGAACAATCCTTATCTGTTTATCTTGAAATCAATTTTGGGAGAGAATTTTTTAATTGTTAAATGAAAGCCAGTTAATATAATAAAATATCATAATAAAATTAAATTTAACTATGCGTATTTTTTACACTGCACCCTCACATTCTGTTTCACAGATTTCCTGCTGAAATTAAAACAATATTAACATTAAAGACATTTACATGGCTTTCCGCCATTACCTCATGGTAGGGCAGTGTTCATGACCTCACACTTAAACATGGTGAGATAAATGAATGTTTACAGAGAATTAAAACTACTTAGAGTCAAGGTGTGTATAAAAGGATCATTGAGCATTGGACTTGGATACAGTATCGGACGGATAAGCATGGGGTGTCTGTTTTTCTGTTTACCCGGCTCAATCATATTAAGAGACCTAACTACAATTCGTGTCATTTTTGGTATTAGTTGAGTGTTAGTTGTCAATGGATAACTTTGATGGTTACCATTCATTTATTCTCTGATCAAACTGACCAGTTATATGTGTGTTAAATATATAAAGGGTTCCCACTGTAGCCTATAGAAAATGACACAGAAGCACACATGTGCTTCTCATGTTTGGTAGCATACAAATAGAAGAGAAGGTAAAGAAGCCAAAGGACTCAAACACATAACAGTTCATGTTGTAATAAATGTATACAGTATATGATTTCCCAGTAAAATATATATTAAGAGGATGTACAGTAATTGGAGTGCTCAGTTTTGGGCTGTAATATAGAACCTTTAAGGGTAGAAATGCCTTAATAATAATGCCTTAATAACAAGTTGATGTGTCTTAGCTCATCCTTATAGTTATTCAGTAATTATTCACATCTTATTTAATACAGCAGTGTAAATCCAACTCAGTTGGAACAAAATAAAAATCTTATTTATACTCAGATCATACTGAGGGATACCTCTCATTCGCGATGCAGACTCATAATGTAATTCTCAGCCAACCTGATACAACTCATGAATTATTTGTTCATTAGGAGAAAATAGAATCCACTGTGTTGGAATTGAGATCCTTAACTCATTCAGAACTCAACATTAAGTCACCTACAGTATGTCATCGCTTAACAATACCACGGAAATCATACTTAAAGCGATTTATAATAATGTAGATTTCTTAGCTGTACTATATTGAGGTACAGAAACTAAGCTTCTCAGCAAGGTACAGCTGAGACAGATCCTTAAGCATTCTTAGTTTGGTCCAGAGCCTTTAAGAGTTCCCTAGAGTTTGCCTATTTAAAAAAATGTTTTACCATCTTGATTTATGTAGCCTACATAGAAAGAATAAAAAGAACACCTTCCTTCCATACTTTAACTTTTTATCCCTACTTCCTTAATAGTAACAAGAGCGTTTTCAACTTAAATGTGATAATGATGGAGTTTTACAATGCCGAGTGTAAAAGCCAGATGTGAGCACCATTTATGCTGTATTTGTATTTCTTATGTGCCTCTGTCTCTCGGCATCGAAACATTAGAATTAGTTTAATGAAGTTTATTTTTATAAATTCTGCAGTTAATACAAAGTAATATATAATTTCAACAACTTATTAAAAATTAAATATTACAGAAAAACTTTGGATATCAGTAAAAAAAAAAAAATTCAAAAGAAATCACTTTGTAGACAGAAAGCATATTGAAATGTCCAGAAGTACTATGTCATGTTCTCCATGACATTTAGCACATTACTGTACTGTACTAGTATCCGGAAGCACAACAATGCCTTTACAAAGAAAGTAGTTATTTTAACAAAAAATAAATGTAATAAAGTAATAAAGTAATAAAGACAGGATCATTTAAACTGTAATAAAAAAGAAAGACAATATCTGATGTGTCTTTTCCATAAGCAGTGTTTCAAGGTACAGTTTGTTCAGTTCTGTAAGTATAGTATCTTTCTAGAGCACTGTGAATAATCAGACACGGTTCTTTAGGAGACTTGGATAGTCATATGTGATCCTGGCTTTCCAGCAAAACCAGTATCTTTTATTACATTTTTTAATCTGAGCAGTGGTCAGCTCAATGTAGAAGTCATATAGATGAACATAATATGTACTAGAAATAATTTTTTTGCACAGTGTATTATATTTACCATAACTCAGGGTATTCTTTCTATGTTTTCCGGCGATTTTTACATTAAACAGCTCAGATATGGTGTAGTGAATTATTACTATTAGCAGATCAACTGCCATATCTTTTATTGGTGATATGATATTTGTAAAAATATAAGTATTAATATTACATGGTTAGTATTATATTTAAACTATATAATATCAAAGCAGCATTAGTAATATATTGTCATTTAAAATTATTCTTCACAGATTAGAGAATTCTATAATAATTAATAATAGAAATAATATTGTAATTAATACTAATTAATAGTAAAAACCACAACAGATTTTGTAAGATGTGTTACTATGGTCTTGTGATGAATTTACCACCTGACAACACTGAAGGAAGTGTAATGACAAGATGTAATAGTTAGAGAATAACCTGGATGTCTATCATCACGACGTGGAGTGGATTATCAGGGGCCATACTGATACAAGCAACACGTGACGAGCCATTTAAGAAAGTTGACTCATCCAAACAGACAACTATCATAAAGGAATGACAGCATATGACATGACAATAGTAAAGGGTGTTACTTTGGATATATTTTCAGCAATCACCTCACTACACCAGATCTGGTGTGCAATTATAACAATTTACAAAGAATTTAAACTACTTAGAGACAATGTGTGGATAAGCGGATCATTGACTTGCATAGAAAATCAGAAGGATAAGAAGGGTATGTCAGTATTTCACAAGTTAAGTTAATCTGTTTATCCTGATCGATCATATTAAGAGACAAGCCTGTTAGATAAAACTGAATAAAATGGATTTACTTATAATTAAAAACCACCAGTTCATTCCCAGCAATCAGACATCTGTAACAAATCTACTACATCAAAACACTGTCTATTTTCGATAAAGATCTGCTGCCTGACAGGTAGAATAAGAATGGATGCTTTGGGGAGGATGAGAGAATGTCAATTATTTTCTGCCATTGGGTTTCATCTGTCCTCTGTGATGCTGACCATTCATTTGGAACGACACTGACCTTGTGACTTTTCCCTCTGGAAAGGCTTGTTTCGGCTTTCACATCAATGAGCTGTGTGTTTGTGTGTGTGCGTGTGTTTTTGTTTTATCATTTTTAGTTACTTCCTTATATAAAAGTTTTATATGGTACTTAAGGCTGTATCTTTTGGGACCCAAATCAACTTCTTTTTTTTTTTAAGTGATTTTATTATGCACATACTTCAAATGGTTACATTTATGCTATAGTGCAATAACTAAAAATTAAAGATAGATGAGTGGCACAGTGGGCAGTGCTGTTGCCTCACAGCAAGAAGGACCCGGGTTAAATGCCCTGGTGGGAAATTTTCGTCTGGAGTTTGCATGTTCTCCCCGTGGTTGTGTGGGATTTATCTGTGGGATCTTATTTCAACCTACATTTCAAAGACATGCCTGTTAGGTTCAAGGTGGTCCTTAGTGCGGTCCTTGTGTGTGTTACTATACGTGTGCCCTACGATAGAGTGGCACCCTGTTTTAGGTTGTTCCTGCACTTGCACCCACAGTTGCCAGTTGGGTACTGGCTGGCCCCCAACCTCATGTGGTCTAAGTGGAAGATAATGTATGAATGTAGACGAGGAAAGAAGTACTTGTGTAATAATGTTTAACAATAAATTAAAAGCAGAACCATAACTGTTCTTTCTTTATCATTTCCAGTGTAATCCAACTTTCTCTGGATTATGTGCTTATTAGTTTTCCCAAAGGGAAAAATAACCTTTCACTTAGCTTAGATAATTGACTTTCTTCTTAGTGCTGTCAGTCTGAACTGAGCTCTTTCAAATAGACCATTTGTGTGTCGAAGGTTTTGTGTGCGTTGCAACCTGTCCTGGCCTGGAGCCGGATAACTCTGAGTCAATATGACTTTTTAAATATGCACTAAGCTGCTTAAACTAGTCATTTCCTTGCTAAGCTCATTTAAAGAAGTGAAATTTTATACTTGAGAACTGTTTTAATTTTCAGAGGCAAAGAGAACAAGCAGAAATGTAAACGACTTGCGCACACACATAGGAATAGAGTGAGTGATGGAGGAAAAAAAGCATGAAAAGAATCAGGGAGAGAGTTCTGATATTGATGGATTTGTCTATCTGGCAGTAAGGATCTATCTGGATCTTTGATGCGTGAAACAATATAATGTGCTTTTCTAAATGATTACTGTAATACCCCTCTCTTCAGTTGAAAAGAGACTTTATCTCTATGCTAGAAGATATCAACTACTAACAGTTTGTTTTTACCACATAGCAGGCGTGTCACTATGGAATATCACTTACTGGATTAGCAATGGCTCAGTGGACAAAGTATTGTGGGCGCCAGTCTGCCATTCATGGACATGAATCTGTCGGATGTAAGATTTCATACGGAATGTCTGTCGAATGAAATGTTCCTGGCCTTACTTTGACTCTGCCATTATGCCCATGAATAAGACAAGTTGTTCTTGGCTGCCTTAACATAACACCCTTGTCACTACACTTTCCTTCACCCCAAGGGCTTGCTTGTAAATGACGATATGTTTTCAATGGGCTGTCGAAGTAAAGCACACTGCTGTAGCCTTGCAAAGATGGTCACTGGGCTTAATTGAATTTAGAAATGGCCCATGGGATTTTAAGAAGGTCATGCTTCTTTACTGCATTTGTTAAGCTTTAGCCCTTGTATGCTGTCTTTCCTTATTATTTTCTGTGCAAGCTGCGAATACATTTCTTTTTAGTGTGCGCATTCAATGATTAATGTGCCTCTATGACACTGTGTTATCTCTTGGTTTAAATTCCACTTGGCTATTGCATTGATCAAATGCAAATGCAAGCTTTACAGTATGTGTTGAATATTGACCACGGGGTATAATTCAATCAGTAGCTAATGTTATTGATATTGATACAGACTTTACCATGGTATTCCCACGGTATATTATTCAACACTCCCACAAAATTAATGCAGACATACACAGTTTTCAAATACCAATAATGCAGAACAACAGTCCATAGAGAAATATTGCATTTGATTTAGCAACTGAAAATGACCTTCTCTTGTCAGAAGAGGGAAGCCATAGCAAAATAGTTTTTGGTTTCTAAAGAACTTTTGAAATCATGCGTCTTTAACGTTTAGTGCAACAGATAGTTATAAATCACACTGCAATCATTTTTAAATGTCCATCTCTGTAGATAAACCTGGATTCAGTAGTAACCTAAATTGCGTTATAGATCAGTAATGGTGATAAAACATGAGAACAGATTTTCCCATCTTTAAATAAGTTGTTAGAATAAAACCACATAATACAACTCTCACCATTCACACAGTGATTTTCAACATACCTGGAAGCTTGAGAGCGGTTCACACTTTGTATCTACCCACACATTTACACTTTAGAGATGTGGAATGGGTAAAAATAACAGTAGATCGGCTAGATAAAGATTTAGTGGATAAATGTTCTAACTGGCGTGGAAAAGTGGTGCAGTGTGTAGTGCTGATGACTTAGAGCAAAAGGTCCCTGGTTTGATTCCTGTGTCTGTCTGCATTTTCACTCCTCTTTTCTAGTTTCCTCCAATTTACCAAAGACACACGTCAAGGTGTCACTAGTGACTGGTGTCACTAAACCCTGACCAGGGTTATACTGGTATTGAAAATTAAAGAGTGAATTAAACTCTTTGAAACTAAACAATGAAACTGAAACACCTGTCATTTTAGTGTGGGAGGATTCATGGCTAAATTGGACAAGCCTGGTCTTTCATTAATTGCACATTGCACCAGTAAGAGCAGAGTGTGAAGGTTCAATCAGCAGAGTAAAAGCACAGTTTTGCTCAAAATATTGCAATGCACACAACATTATGGGTGACATGCCAGAGTTCAAAAGAGGACATATTGTTGGTGCACGTCTTGCTGGCGCATCTGTGACCAAGACAGCAAGTCTTTGTGA
>JAOUQT010000042.1:12683981-12698357 GCA_025769995.1 Xyliphius kryptos | reverse complement strand
AAATCCCTCTGACCACTGTGCAAGACTTGTATGTGTCATTTCCAAGACGAATTGATGCTGTATTGGCCGCAAAAGGAAACCAGGTGTTTTAGTTTCATTGTCTAACCCCTGTACATATATATATTATATAATTTGGGTGGGGGGCATCAGCAGAGTGTTTAGGGCTATTAGACATTCTAGCACGATGCCTTAGTCAGGTTTTTGCTAGTTAAAGCACAGTGCAATAGGCTCGAATCAAGCACTGGCTGCCCATGCGCAAAGCATGCAGGTAAAAACATGGCTATAAAACCATGTTTATGTTTCTTATTTCTCCCAGAATGATAATAAAAAGTAGGCTTGAAGGGCTTGATCATAGGGTTGACTTGTCTTATTTACACAACAATGGAAGACTTGCAAGAAAGGTGGATTATATGTACTGCTGGAAAACATTGTTTAACCTCAAAATAGATTCCTGCTCCATTCGGTATTAAAGTTTTATTGGTTGTATATTTGATACAAGAAAGAGTGTGATTTGTATGACTTATCTCTGGGGACAAGTGTGTTCAAGTAGACTGTGCTATACAAATGGTTTCCGCAGACCATTAAAGGCAGAAAAGTTAAATAAAGCTTTGAATAACATTTTACCAGCACCACTCATATAGTTGCAGGAATGTTTTCTGACTTGAAAATCATTAAATTTTCTGCATGTGTAAATGACAAAACCAGCTACATTATAAAGACAAGATAATGACTGTTCAAATAGATTTGAAATTGATGCCTGCAACATATTCCAGAAAAGTTGGGACAGGGAAAGAAAAGACTTGACAAATGTTGAAAAAAGCTTTAAAAACACCTGTCCGTTTTTTTTTTTGAGTGCAAAGTTCAAAAGCCTGCATCTCTGATGATCTGGTCTGTGTTAGTGCCTATGGCATGGTTACCTTGCACATCTGTGAAGGCACCATTAATTATGAAAGGTACATACAGGTTTTGGAACAACATATGGTGTAATCTAAGCAACGTTTTTTTAGGGACGTGCCTAATTATTTCAGCAAGTCAATGCCAAAGCCACATTCTGCACATGTTACAACAGTGTCGCTTACAGGTACTAGACTGGGCTGCATGCAGCCCACACCTGTCTTACACTGAAAATGTCTGGTGTGTTATGAAGCGCAAAATACAAAAAAAAAAAACAATGGAGATTCCAGACTGTTGAACAGCTGAAGTTGTACATCGAGCAATAATGGGAAAGAATTCAACCTACAACAATTAGTGTCTTCAGTTCACAAAAGATTATTGAGTGTTCTTAAAGGGAAAGGTTATGTAAACAGTTATAAACATGCCCTAATTCCATCTCCTTTAGAACGTGCTGCAGGCATTGAATTCAAAATGAGTGAATATTGGCAAAAGATAATAACAATAAATATATTGTATTTGTAGCGTATTCAAAAAAATGATTTTTACATCATTATATTCTGTATTTATTTATGTTGTAAATAGATTAAAGATGTAAACAGAAAGATTTAAAAATTTACTTGTCTTCATTTCGAATTATTTCATGTATTTATAAACGACAAATTTTCATTAATCTATATCTTCAGGATAAAATAAAAATTATTACAATGTGTTGTGTCATATGCAATCATCGCTTTGCTATGGTTGGCTGCACAGATATGCCCCGTTGCATAGGGATAACCTGCCTGTGACTCTGAAATAAATATGTTTACCTAGAGTCTAATATTCACCAGCAAGAATAAATTGATGTAAATTTTAAATCCTTTACCAGTTTTAGCTTTTCAGTGTCACATGACTCCTTTATTCTTCATAGTATTGTGGCACTCGATTGCAATTTACTATCTGAATTATGTCAAGCTGACCCTTGTTATTCAGTCCGCATGCCAGGGCTATCCATTTAGAAACTGCAGCTGTTATTATGCTAAAGGTTTACGGTTAAAGTCAGACTGACAACAGCACTACTCACTGCTTTAGATTTGTCTGTTGAGCCATCTGGCATTTTTTAAATGAATCTTTATGTTTAAGTGAGTTTAAGTCTTTATCACTCACTGATTATGTAGCTACTCTTATCCTTCATTTAGAATGATTAAAACAGCCTTTATTTGGGATTTAAACTATACAGTACTATGGGTGATTCAAATGGTCAAAAAGATACCATGTTAATGCCACTATTTTGAGTAACCCGCTTTAATTAGACCTTGTGTTAATAAGTTATTTCTGTTAACTTTGACAACACTTATATACAGTCGTGTTTTTTTTGTACATCTTTGTAACAGATGTAGAGTGTCTAGGTAATCAGGAAACAGGATGCTGTACATGATGCAATAACAGCAATAGAGAACTGGATCAGAGTGAGTAGCTGCAGGAAGCATGTCACACTGCTGTTCAAAGCAATTATTTTCACATGCATACTCGAGAAAGCTGCCAGGTTGGGCTGTGTCTCCTGTATGGCATAAGTTTAACCACTATCCTATTTCAGTCTGACTTTAAATCTTTTTAATGCTCAATATTATCTGTTTACAAAATCACAAATGTCACACAATTTGCAGTAAAATGAACCATTATTTTTCTTCTATATAGACAGCAGTATTCCTTTATTACTTTGTTTTTTTTTTGCTTCAAATGGCTTTCCATTTACAAAAAAGACAGCAGAAATAAGAGACACTACTGCAGCTATTTTCTTTCTGAATGGCACATTGTGTGAGACAATATCCCAAAATGTTCACTGCCAAAGATGAATGTCAGATTCAGAGACAAAAGGATTAGGCTTTTTCATATCCAAACCCCTCCAGATGGATCCCAGGGAAACAAATAGAGCAGTTGTGTTTGTTCCCTGGTCCTGATTTAGATGCAAGGGCAAGGGACTTAAAATGGATTTCTTGGTTTTAATGTTTATAGTTTGCTACTAGAAAGTGCTGTACAATGTAATATACCTGAAAGAAAAACATTATTCTGTAATAAATCAGTTCTAAACAGGAAAGAAAGCCATAAAGGGAAATGCAATTACCAGGAATCAATGAAAAAAAAATAATAAAACCATGTGTGTGTGTAGCTTTTCCTCCAGTCCTATAACACCTTGTTTACACTTGCTTGTAATGTCAGAAATTCAATTAAACAAATTAACCAGTTACGTGCACTTAATGTATGATGATACTCAGTGGAAAAGTGTACACGTGTATGAGGGGAAAATAAAAGCAGATACACACTCACACACATACACAATGAAATTTCGGACAGAAAACACTCACATTTTACAGGGTTAGTTTTATCAGAACATTTCACAAAAAAAGCGGCGTTTAATTCCCCATGCCATTTACACTCACTGTAATCGGAGCCTCTTCCTCTCTGTTCTGTCTTTATAAGATATAAGAGAAGTGCCAGGCTGACAAGATAGTAAAGGTAAAGGTTTTTGTAAAGTCAGAGGCTATTTCTCATGGAAACATTCTGACTGCAGTTGCTGGACATGTACAGTATCTTAGATTTTTTTCAATTTTCCACCAATCTGTAATTACCCAAATAATATCAGGGAATTTTTACTTGCCTCATTTGCTTGCTTGCTCATTTGAGATAGAAAGAAGACTTTATCCTGAATTTCCTATCACTAATGTTACATTGTAACAAGGATCTATTAAAGATTATTCCTTATTTATTGGTTATTTTTTTGTCATCAATGGTGACTGTTCCATAACAGGAACAAGGTTACAGTAATAAAAAAGTGATATGCATACACAAGACTTCAAGTCAGGGGAAATTTAGCATTATATAATTCACCTAGTATGTATGTTTTTGTACTGTGTGTGGAAACCCCATGCAGACATGGGAGAACATACAAACGCAACATAGAAAGGACCCGGGTTGTTCCACTTGGGGATCGCATTCTTACTGTAAGACGATAGTGCTACCCACTGTGCCACAGTACTGTCACTTATACCGAAGTAAAATATTATTTTATTTAATGTTACTTCTGTATTGACATGTCGACTAATTTTTACATTTTTGTGTTATTTTGTTTTGGGTTGTTTAATAAGACTTTTAAATGAGTTACTGACTATCTGTGTTTAGTTGCTTGTGTAGATGAAAGATACACAAGTAGATACACAAGTTGCTTGTGAAGATGAGGTCTGAATTTCCTAAATGCTGCCCTAAATGTGGCAGCCTATCTTAAACACTTGCTCAGGTAGAAATGCTCATGTTAGATTAGATAACTCTGGGCCTGTGCAATACCACTGGGTCTATTGTGTGTGTATGTGCATATACGGGAGGGCAACGACATTAAAGCAGTAGCAGGGAAGTGACAATTTCCCATTTAACACCCCATTGAGTTCTGGGTTATTCCGTGTCGTTGCTAGAACCAAGATGGTGGCAGTACCTCATGCGTTTCATGATAACGCTACTCTTTCTATTCTCCACAATGGAGTCAGGAAGTATAGACATGCTGCTCTGTGATGGGGAAAAGCCATCGTGTCCTCTTTCTTGAGAACTAACAGTGATCTTCCTCCAAGTACACTGTATTATCTAATGATGAGAGCAGCCTCTATACAACAAAATCAAATCACCAGGCATTTTGATTATCAGTGTGGTTATATGTGCTAGGATATTTTTTCTCTGTTAGACAACCATGTCATCATGGGTTTAAAAATCAGAAAAAGAGATGTTAAAATATTCTGGGTAATTATTATAAATAGAAACAGTATCTGGCCTAGACCTGTTTGCCAAACAAAGAACTGGCAAACTCAATTATAGGGCCGATTTCCCTCAGGAAGCAAGGCGATGTGAAATTATGCCTGCCTGTTAAACCTGTCACTTCATTTCACTCTAATTATTCCTTCTGATCCCAGGGACCTTTTAGCTAATTGTTTTTCCTCCTACTACTTTATCATGTTTGATGTCACAAAAAAACTGTTGTGCGGCATTAAACATGTTCATCTTTAGAACAGACAAGAATTTTTCATGCTGCTTTAAGGTTTCAGTGAATGATGAAAGTAATTTACAAATAAAACCTCTATGACTGCGTTATGATGGTGAAACTACAATGAAGTAATGCCCAAATATATACAGTTTGTATGGGTTTATATACATCCGCGGGCTTCCAGGGGGTGTTGGAGGCTCTCCCTGGATGGTGTCCTGCCGTATTGATAAAGGAAGGTGGCATCATGTGACCTGATACCTGATATTTCACACTGCCTTTCATGTTAGAGGCGGCACACTAATATTTCAGTTAATCTTCACACTATCATTGATTCATGTCATTTTATAAATGTTTTCCTGGTTTCTATTGTTTTGATTTACATTGTTTTAAAAAGTGTCTCTTTTGTTTGTCCTTATATTTATAATAATTTTCTTTTCTATTCTGTTTTCATCTTATAGTGCTGCTGTATTGTATTGGTCTAACACTGTGTGTCTTAGCTCACCAACTGTGGCTGATCCAGGTTACAAACCCAACCATGGGTATAGGCTTTTAATATTTATTTCAGAGCGTTCCCATAATACAGTGAATGACTTAAACCCTAACGCTTGTGTCTAAGGGCAGTATAGCATTCAACAACCATTATTTCAAAATATTATTTATGATATCGAATTACACATACCTGTCTGATGACCGCCCAAGCTTCTGGTAGTCACTATATAAATATATCATCTGAATATCAAGTGGAAATATTCTATTTCAATATTTATCTCACCTTTGGCTGGCCAAATGTTTGGAAATTATAGAAGAAAGAAAATAAGTTTAATAGAAAATGATTAAAAGTTATAATTGAGTTGTATCTGTTAACATGCCATAATCATCCTCCAAAAGAAAGGTGTAAATGACTTTCATTGAATTTAGAATTGTACATTAAACGGTTGCAATTTAATTTAGAACATAAATGAGATCCCTAGGTAGACATTGCCAGATGTGCTTTAGTGGTTTCAGAGGAGTTTTCACAAGATATCATTGTTGCACTAAAAGACATCATATCATAGCAGAATGTTATGTCTTTTACTGCATTTCTGTCAGGATGCTGCAGGTGCTTTTTGTTGATTAGTCACTGTGTAAATCACTTTGCTCAATTGGGACATTACCGTGCTAGGGAGGAATTCAGGATTGAATTTGTGCACCTCTACAGTAAACAGTGAAACCTCAACATGCTTGTGCACCTGTGAGAGTGGATCACAAAGATCTACACGACTTGGATACTGTGCATTGTAATGTGATTGGCTTAATAACAGGCAGTAAAACATGCAGATTAATACTGTATATACCAAATAAATGTAGGTAAAAAATATATATATAGAGGCATTATCACTGGTTACAGAAGGCAACTGATTCTTCTCCTTTTTCTTCTTATTTATTATTATTATTATTATTAATATTATTATTCCACCAACTTCTCCTTCTAAAGTTAAACAGGGATTGCACGGGTCACTTATCAAAACGAATGGGAATGTATGTGCAAAGTGTGCCTGTTCAAAGATAAGAAAAATATCTAACCGGGTGCCCACTGTGCCCATTTTTGTGCTCAAATTTTCCTATTGACTTAACATTGCTGAGATTTCTAAACTGCCATAACTGCCATTTTTTGAGCTAGAAACACACATCAGTAAGGGGGAGGAGAGGAGAAAACCGAGTTGGCTATAAATTTCATATATAAAAATGTGAAAAACAAATATTTACATTCATTTCTGAAAAAAATAGAAATAGATTCATGAAAATGACACATCATTTAAGATACTGACATCTGACATAATTCCAACTGCATTTAACATTATTGTCACGTGGGCTTAAAGACTGCATTTATACCCAGGGATGCACTGGGGCAACACACATCACAGTTTCTGCAGGATTTTTTTAATTATTTTATTAATATTATTTTATTTTTATTATTATTTCTACGGTGGGTCCAAAATTAAGAAGAGCAGCATGCAGTGATTTTTTTTTTGTCTCAGGGTGTGTCTGGTGGCATTAGAAGCCATTGAGGACCAGGATTCTTGTCTCTTAAAGAAGTGAAGACAGCAGTGCACTCGTGGCTTACATCCACAGATGGACTAAAAACATTAAAACTAAAGAAGATTATGTCCAAGGACAAGACCTGCAAGAACACAGGCAGACCATGCAAACTCCACCTGAGACTAGAACCCGGGATCTTATTGCTGTGAGGCACTATCCACTGTGCCACTGTGCTAGCACATTATTTTTATTATTATTATTATTATTATCATGCCATGTGACATCTCGAGTGCACTGAAAATGCAAATTGCTTATGCGTTTAATTTAACACATACCACAACACGTATCAGTGCACAATCAACAGTAAGTTAGATTGAGGGTAACACTTTTACAATGCACTTTTACAGTTTAACACGAGTAAACTCCTGACATAAATGTCAAACTTCCCGACTTATTAATGTACTTTTTTAAAATCATAGCAGTGTTAGATCATTTAAGAAGGATGAAAGCGTTATACAAAAGCTGACCCCTGTCTGATTTGTCACCCAACTCCACCTACTCACCTTCTACCCATCTCTCTGTCCCAAATTTCCCAAAAGTCATTCCCTGTAATCTATCACCCTCCATCTCTGTATTTCTTCAGGGATCATTTCCTTCTATCGTTTTTCCGACAAGCGTGGTGATGAGGTGCATGGAAAGCGTATTTTCATTACCACCGAATGCCAGCCATAATAATACGTTTTACACAGTCAATTTCGTTCCCCATTGAGCAGTGTCCTTATGAAACATTTTAAAACCCTTAATGATGAGGTGCACCGGTCTTTTGCATCTTTTTCTACTCTTTAATACTCTTGATAATGTCTTCTATCCTGATAACTCGGAACGACTCTGGGTGTAAGACAGCGATTGGTGTTTTAAGCGGTGTAGAGGAACCAGGAGACAGTGGGAGCCATGGGACAGATTGCAGTGAATGCGTTCATTCTAGCAAAGGAAAACAGTGCAACATTTTTTCTGGAAGATTGCCTCTGGCAGAATCAGACAAACAAACAACAGCCTGGAGGTAGTCCTCTGTGTTTAGACGTATACAGGCAGTGTGCTTGTTTGTGTCTATTTATGATTTCCTTCAGTTTCTCTCTGCTTTTACTTATGTGGAATAACATTTTACAAAAATTAAAGCATTTATTAATAAAAGCATTCTTAAATAGATGCTCAAATACTGGGCTTTCGGGCAGAAATCCGGTAAAGGAAATGATCAATCTCTCAGTCCCAGCATGAAGCAGGAATCTCTATATGCAGGTGCTTGATTGACAAGTGATTATTATTTGGTGTGCGCAGAGTACTCGCTGTCACCTTCATTTCTGCCAGGCAGCCACAGTGCCATAACAAACTCATTACAGGGAGCACAAGCCTCATATAACACCCAGAGCCTAGGCAATTTTATGATTCATTTAGTTCAATAACGGGTGTTTATTAAAGTTCATTTAGTTATCAATAATGGCTTCTCTATTTTTAGACTTAAGACTAAGGACTGAAGAGGATTGCCACTGATTGGTAACGATGGAGATGTAAATGAGTATAAGGGAGGGTGGGGGATCTTGAGAAGCAACCTGGCCGATAAGAATAGACACAGCTATATAAAGTAGAGTAAAGCGGCTTAGAGCTCTGCCATCTCATGCTGCCTCTTATTTTACATTTCATAAAAAAATGTAACAAATATCTTGTGGATTATATACAGAGTATAATTAGAGAAAATTCTCTCTCACTCTCTATCTCTGTGTCTGTGTGAGGGACCATGCGAGCACACGTGTTGGAGAGCTTTATTGTCAGAATGAACAGAACTGGGTTGAGATTAAAGAATGAACAAACACACTATTTGGATTTGTGAGCTGTTTCAGCCAAAAAGTTGCATCAAGGCCTTGGCCTGAATGCACACACAGTTGTGTCATGCTATTCTTGTAAGGCCCTTACATTGACGTAATTATTTATGCAGATAATTAATTATTTTAAAAAAAACTTTCCTGTCAAAAATATAAATAGTCAAAAATAAAATAACAGTTAAAGATTCCTATATTTGGAAAAAAATTGAAAGACCCAAACAAAGTCTTCTTGCAGACATGCATTTATAGGACATATTATTATGTAAGTTCATACAGCACTTCTGACAATGTAATTTGATTGGACGTGTGGCATCTGTTTTATGCTGATATAAATGTGTGTAAAAGCTCTGGGTTTTATTAACTAGTATTCAGTATATGTACAATAATGTACATGTGTGTTCTATTAAAAAATATTGTGGCTAATATTAGTGACAAGATGCATAAGCAGATGCAGATAATATAGACTTATAGATGTAATATAGAAACACATAGACAAACTGAAACATTGCTCTGAAAACAGGCATCGAAAAATATCCAAACCATGGCAAAATCTAAGCATGGAAACAGTGAGAGAAGGAAACAATACCATGAAGGTATTCAAGGCTCTGTGAACTTTGGCATTAAAGGACTACAAATTAAGCATAAATGTGGTGCTATCATGAAGTGACTGTGCCATGTGGGCGGGTTGTAACAATCCTTAAAAACAACAGTAAGCAATATTAGATTTTAACAATAAATGAATTTCAGAGGTGAACATACTTCCACTAAACATCATTCCCTCTCATGCTATAGTGTTCAGTATAATGTTCAGTTCAGAACAAAAGTATGCATACCGTTACGATGGATTTGTGCCCTGTTTAGGGTTATCTTGCCTTTTTACCCACATATTCCGGGTGAGCACTGGCTGGCCCATGACCCTGTGTGAAGAAAATGAATGAATGATGAATGAATAAATAAATTTATTTGGATTATTATTAAATTATACTAAAATTATCATTAAAAACATACAATACTTTGCTATAAATGAACAACAAAGCAGTTTGAAGACAAAAAAACAGAAGCAAATGTGACAGTCAAAGCCCCCAGACGAATCGTATCAAATTCTCTGTGACTTACCAGTTTACTCTTACAGCTGACTAATATACAATATGGTGAACCAAACTGAAGGACTCTTCAGTCAATGGTGAGTTTTTGTTTTATTAAACTGTGTTCCAAGATGCAATCTGTGATGTTTTATGAGTAAATGATCTAGTACATTTTGTAGAATGTCTTGGAGACAGTTCTTCTGGAGGTTTTTATTAAATAAGCATTAACATATTATAGGTAGCTACCATAGTTAGTACATCATTTATCACTAAGAACTAGATAAGAAATAGCAGTCAGAGATGGAGGCTTCTTCTTTATTGAATCACCTGGGAGCAATGACTCACCTTAATAACAGCGTCCTCTGCAGTTGCTCTCAATAATGAATACACATAATACCAATACTTACAGTTTTGATTGTCACTTGCCTCTTTTTTGTTCAAAACCCAGCAACCTTCATTATGTTTTTGTTTTGTTCTGTCTGAAACATGGTCTCTGATGGAATGTGTTCAATACTTTAGTAACAAAAAACATTTTTTGCATTATTTATTGTTGGTAAATGAATTATTGGAAATATGAAATCATTGTGTGGTGACATTTATGCAGAATTAAAAAAAAACATATTTAACATAACAAATTTAGTACTAGAAAATAAGGGTAATTAAGACTTTTACCCAGTACCACATATTTCTAGTGTGCTGTTATTTTAAAAGAGTATATAATTGCTAATACTCCTTTTATTTTGAAAATTATTGTCTGGACATGTTCAAGACATGTTCATGAGAACTGTTTAGTTTTGCTGTGCAGCATTTATTTACCTTCATCTAAAACTATTTCAAAGTACTTTACTTACTGCGTATATGACTCTTCCTGTCTTTTTATCTAGATTTGCTGCATAGGCAGTACATTTTAATCTGAAGATTTAATGAAAAAGCACACACGCATGCCAAAATACATTACCGTCCTCTCAGCTCCTGTCTTAATTTACCTCTATATAGCTCATTAATGACCTTAACTGAGGGGATTGATGATAAATCCCTTCTCTTCTCACCCACTTTCTCTTCGTCTCCCAACATGTTTCACTGACTCCTAGAGCATAAGAGCATTTATTATAGCTTTTTAATCAAACATAAGGCTCCCTCTTACAGATAAATGTAATTTAAGATATCTCTTTCTATTCCTCGTGCAGAGCTATACTTTATTTTTAAAATAGAAATACTTCGAAAGATATCGTATCAAATAATATATTAATGTTGATTGTAGAATCTTCAAGTGTTTTTTTATGAGTATTTTTATTATTACAACTATACCATAATTCTTAAAATGCATAGGATAAATGCACAATTCCTGCCTGTGTTTCACATAATCAGGTCTTTTCTGTGCAGGCGCTCTCTGGCTGTGCAGCCATGGGTGACAGCAGCATTGATGCACAGTGAGCTGAGGGCTCTCAGAGGGATGGTTTCCGTTGTGTGCGTATGGATGCTATTGATCAAACAGTCACTCTGGGCGTGGCGTTCAATACGTTTGCGTAGCCTGAGCATCAGATGTGATTAAAGGAAAAAGGAGAAACTCGGTGCATGTTAAGCTACTATCAGTTCATCAGCCCACAAATCTCTTCCTCCTTGTTTCTGCAGCCCCCATATAGCGTAATTACTCACTGATCACTTCACATCAGAATGACACACTGTTGCCAACTGCTTTTTAATGCATAGGATTACAGTAAAGAATATTAACTTAAGAGTAAATGTATATTTGATGTGTACACCCCCATCTCAGAGGAGCTTTCAGAGCATATATGCTCCGTGTTCTTCTGTGCAGTATATAGTATTTTACATGAAGAAATGTAAAGGTCAACACATGCATTCAAGGTCTTCTTGATGTCACATGCTTAAAGGCAAATGATCATGGTGTGATGTAAATGAATTGCATAGAACTGTTTTTATTATGGAAACCAAACAGGCACCTGTTATCACTGAGAGAATGCAGATGTGTGTAGTGAGATCTATATGAACTATTGCTCAGTTTCCACAGCAGAAACAGAAATTTTTTATTGCACAGCTGGTATTTTGTTATCTTTGTGTATTTCTGCATCATGCTCTATGTTATTTTTTCTTATTTTTGTAAATGTATGTTTTATTATCATCATTTACTTGTTTGGAGGTGGCCGGTGGTGCACTGTCCAGCATGACTGCTTTACAGCAAGATTTTCCTTGGTTTAGTTCCTGGATTGGGCAGCATCATGGGTGGGTCCTTTCTGTGTGGGATTCATATTTTGCCTGTATACAATGAGGTTTCATCTTGGTTCTTTGGATTCCTCTCACATTCCAAAGAAATGCATTAGCTGAATTGTGCCTCTAAATTGCCATTAGCCAGGGTGGTAACTAGAATTGAAATTTTAGTAATATATATAGGAACTAAGTTTTAGTCACACAGAAAAAATATACATAGCGTACATTAATTAGCAAGGTGGACAGTGACAGTGGCAAGAAGAAGAAACTTTGGGGAGGAGAAAATACTCATTTAGGTGATAACAGATTATACAATATAAAAAATGTAAATGTGTGTCGCGGCTAGAGTGTGTAAGTTCATAGGAAGTTTCCAGCAGAACCAGGTCATTCCTCATGATGTGGCCTGACAGGTGCAGGAGGCCAAGACCAGTATCCTGCCAGTAGTAGCATGTGAAGCTTTAATGAAAAAGGAAATGTCAGAAAAATAAATTATTAGGCATGATTGTTGACATATAGCAGTTTAAGAAATATGGCGTGCGTTAGAGTACAAACTCTGGCATGATTAGCTGTAGCATCATAACTAAAGGTGGGAACCAGAAGGTAAAACAGCCATGAGGGCTCCCGAGGCATAAAGCAACCAACCACTCCACCAGTACTCTATGACCATGTACCCTCCAGATCTGCATCTTTATGTAAGAGAAACTAGAAGTATAAACAGAATGTTGTACTAAACAAATACACTTTATATTCTAAAGTATTCGCTCACCCGCCTTGACTTACATATGAGGTTATCCATAGGGATCAATATGACGTCGGTCCACCCTTTGCAGATAGAACGGCTTCGGCTCTTTCGGGAAGGTTGTCCTTAGGGTTTAGGAGTAATTTTATAGAAAATTTTGGCCATTCTTGCAGAAGCGCATTTGTGACATCACACACTGATGTTGGACGAGAAAGCCTGCCTCTCAGTCTCCGCTCTAATTCATCCCAAAGATGTTCTATCAGGTTATGGTCAAGACTTTCTGCAGGCCAGTCAAGTTCATCCACACTCATCCATGTCTGTTGGAAGAGGAAGGGGCCGGCACCAAAATGTTCCCACAAAGTTGGAAGCATAGAATTGTTTAAAATGTGTGGCAATGGAAGTGATTGGAACACCTGCTTCTGATAAATTGGATGGGTGAGTAAAAGCAGAGTGCATACTGAAACACATCAATCAGTATATTTCTATGGAAATATTCATGTATTATATAACTGCTATTATTGGTTATATACAATGAGTTATTGCAGCAAATCGATAGCTATTAGTCTATTCATTGGCCAGGGATAGCTGTGTAATAAGCGAGATTTTGTACAGCAAGCCAATCATTTTCATTAACTAGTCTAAACTGCATTCAGGTTCTGCGTGATATGTATAACATATTTGTTCTAGCGGATGTTACATCAAATCACTCTTGAAATGCTGGAGGTGAGGCTTCAAGTACCTCTGACAAAATGAATGGAATGAACCACTGATTTATGCTTGTACCTACTGATTTCTTTTACTCAGCGATAGCAGGCTCTGATAATCTATAGCTAACAACTGAAAGCAAAACCAAGAGATTCTCTATCAATCATCCAAACATCTTAAACTGGAAATGAACTCAAAACAGGATATAAAAATCACAGAAGACCAATAATTTTACATCTAATAATATAAAGTTGTATAAGGTAGAGCCAGGGACGTGAGGAGTCATGTCAACATGAACAAATTCAAATAATGGTAAAAATAAAACAATATTAATTCATCTTAACTAAATCTCCATTGAGGGTGGCACGATGGTGCAGTGGATAGTGCTGTGGCCTCACAGCAAGCAGATCCCGGGTTCAAGCCCTGGGTGGGGCGACTCAGGAAATTTCTGTGTGGAGTTTGCATGTTCTCCCCGCGTTTGTGCAAGTTTTCTCTGGGTACTCCAGTTTTCTCCCACATTACAAAGACATGCATGATAGGTTAATTGATGTCCCTAAATTGCCTGTTAGTGTATGATTATGTGTGTGCGCCCTATAATGGATTGGCAGCTGGCTGGACACCGGCTTCCCCTTGACACTAATACTAGGATTAAGCGGGTATATAGAATTGTACCCCCCTTACTTTCTATAGTGAAAGTGATACATTTTGCCACTATGTTTTACACACAGTCCTCTGCATTTAACCCATACGTGCAGTGAAACACACAAATACACACACACAGGTGAAGTGAGCACACGTGCCCGGAGCAGTGAGCAGCCATCACGG
>JAOUQT010000042.1:12647702-12670214 GCA_025769995.1 Xyliphius kryptos | reverse complement strand
TTATCTACATGAAATTATTCTATTAACTATGAAACGCATGCATACATGGCCTTCCGGAATACTGCTTATATAATACAGTACAATTGCTTTTATAACACTGTATAAAATAACCAACTTAATCAGCTACCAATCACTTTTTTTTATAAACAGCTGATTATAATTTAAATCCATTCCTGTGACATTGCAAGTCCATGCTGTACTGTGTTTTGAACACATGACTAGGTGACCTATCAGTGTAGAGTTTGTAATTCTCCCGGGTTCTCGCGGGTTTTCTCTGGGTAATTGGAGTTCCTCCTGAATTTCAAAGACATCTTTGTTTTTTCTAAAGTGACCCTTAGTGTGTCAATGTGTGTGTGAGACTGTGTGCATATATGCTCTATGATGGAATGGCGCCCTGTCTAGGGTTGGAACCGGCTGTCCCGTGAATCACTGTGGATTAAGCAGAGGAAAATAAAAGAATGAATGAATGAATCTAGGTCCAAAATTAAAATACTAAAAACACTAATTTTTGACGAGTGATACACAAATTGATACAGTATGGCCCTATTTTGTACTTCTGAATAATATTAAGATTATGTAATGTTTAATCTTCCCAAAAGTTTTTTTCTCTAGAGAGAACTTTTTTTAGTTATAATTGAGTTCTGTGTGAAATTATGCAGTTTGCAATTATGGCATTTCATGTTAATGGTTCAAAGAATATCAGGCTGAATGGTCGCCTTCACACATTTTCATCACACCAAATCTGGCTCTCTTTGCAAAAGGTTTGGACTTCACTTCACTGGTGACAGAAAGTCATAATCATTAGACAGCGCATTATTCGTAATTTGAACTTTCCCATCATTTAATTGTATGTGGGGTATGAGTAAAATATATGCTATATATTTTAATGTCTGTTTTTTTTGTGATTAGAAACATTTGTTTTCCCCGTGTTCATACTAAGTTGTGTTCACATGTACATTTTAGGGGCTTAATGTACCTTAACATTTAAATAGCTGGGATTTTTCTGTTAGATTTAATATATTTACTGTTGTGTAATTCAAATGAGAAAAAGTGTTTGTGTGTGAGATTGAGAAAAAGAGATTTAGGTTAAGGTGTTTATTCCTAACAAAGAACTGCTTTGATGTGAGTAGTAAAGTTGGTGGATTATCTTTCATTATAGCCACAGTCTCCATTTTCTCCCCTGATAATAACAATGCCTGCGCATCTCCTTTAATAGCTGTGGGTTTTAAATTTTTTCAATGCCAATGTAAGTCATGCAAATAATCCTCAAAAGCCTGTCAGATACACATCAGCTTCTTCTCTCACACAGTGAATAGAGCTAAGATCTGCCTCTCCACTCTGCAGGAGGAGCCCTATGTGATGTTCAAAAAGTCAGATAAGCCTCTGCATGGTAACGATCGTTTCGAGGGATACTGCATCGACCTTTTGCGGGAGCTCGCCAACATCCTGGGCTTCATCTATGAAGTGCGGCTGGTTGAAGACAGCAAGTACGGAGCGCAGGAGGAGAGCACGGGTCAGTGGAACGGCCTGGTGCGCGAGCTCATGGACCATGTAAGTTTATTCATTTGTTCATTATGTAGAAGGCACTTATTGGCTTATTACATTTCAAGATTCATTTCTGTTCTCTATGCAGCAAATGCAGATTATACCACTTTTAACGATATAAGTGGAATTCAGAATGTGTATAATTGGAGAAACTCTAGCACCAGGTTCAGACAGCATGCAAACACATACCCACACACACCCACACACACAGATAAAATATTTCTACACATTATCTCGTACCTACCGACACATAAAAGTCTTTCTGCTCATACTGTTGCAGACTATTGTTTACATTCACATTGTATACCACTAAAATAAAGTATTTTAAGACAAAGAAACAGAAAATGGAGATGATGTGTTTCTCATCATTTTCCTGTTCCTATGTACATTGATAGGAATTTATTTTACCCCCCCACACACACATTTCTGCATGTCAGACATCATAACTAACACTCTAGGATGGGCTGATGTAGGCTTCTTGCCTGTGCACTTCCTCTGCCTAGATTAGAGCTTGACAGATTCTAACTGGCCCAGACAGGCTTCCAGCAGTCTGCAGTCTGCAATTTACAGAGAAAAATGCATTTGAGGTGTAAGATATTAAAAATACCCCACCAAAGGAGTGACTGAAAAACAAGAGGGAGAATAAAGAGAGAATGGAGAAAGACACCTCCCGATTACACTGTGCATTAATGTACCTCCCATGAGAACAGACAATGTAATTATTAATATTACACAGCTAAAAAAAATTAAGCTAAAAATACGATGATCAGGATTATCTGCTGTTTTATACTAGAAGCTCTTAAATTATAAACAATGTATGAATACATAGTATTATTATTTATTGGTTTATTTAGATAATTTATTATATTTGAGGACAAAATTAACTGGTTAGTTTCAATTTCTCATGACCAGAATTATTGGTTTTTAAAATATTCCTTATGAGAATCGGCAGTTAAGAATTACAGTAAATTCACTTGAATGATGATAATTGTTATAAGCTTAATTAATTAATTTATTCATTTATTCATTTTTTTATGCTTAATCTACAAGGGGTCACGGGCCAGCCAGTGCCCAACCGGCAACTTGACAGAAACAAGCCTAGACTCTAGAACAACCCTAGACAAGGGCAGGAACCCTAGACAGGGTGCTAATCCATCGTAGGGCATATGCACAGTCAAACACTAAGCGCCACTTTAGAGACTCAAATTAACCTAGCATGCATTATTTTTGAATATAGTACCCAAAGAAAATCCACGCACATGAAAAGTCCACCCATAAATTTCCAGAGTCGTCCCACCCGGGCACCGAATCGGGTTACTTATTGCTGTGAGATAACAGCCCTACCCACCGCACCACTCTGCCTCCATAAGATTAATTCCACGATTATAAATACAAGTTTCATAACAAATTAAAAAAGGTCTATTCAGTTGTGCACTATTCACAAAGCCATATATTTGTTCCCATGAGTTGTATAATACAACAGTTCAAACATGAGAGAAGCTTGTTCTTGTAATGCGTATCACTGTATACTGAACACTTCACTAACTGCTGAGCCAGTAGCAGCTAAATCAAGCTAAGAGGAGTAAATAATGGGAAAGTAAAACGAGAGTAGGAGGGAGGAGGGGGCTTTAAATTTAACGTAAGGGCTGGTGGACAGTTGGTGGGGTGTAAAGGTTCTGTTTTCTTAATTTGATTGCCTCTAAATACTTTATGTAGCCCTGATGGATTACATATCCCTCTTCTGCCATGTCTCTTGTATTGACAGAAAGCTGATCTTGCAGTGGCTCCACTAGCCATCACCTATGTGCGGGAGAAAGTCATTGATTTTTCCAAGCCATTCATGACACTGGGGATAAGTATTCTGTACCGCAAACCCAACGGCACCAACCCTGGCGTGTTCTCCTTCCTCAACCCTCTCTCCCCCGACATCTGGATGTATATTCTGCTGGCTTACTTGGGTGTCAGTTGTGTGCTGTTTGTCATAGCCAGGTAACATGTCTGTTCTGCCGACCTCAGCCACACACGCAGACATACTGTAACCGAATATTTTAGCCTCATTGCATTCATAGACTAAACTATGAAAAAAAGCATCTTCCTGTGATCTGTTATTATCACATGTTAAGCTCAAAACCACACTCCCTTTAAATTTAGATTCACTGCCCTTGGCTGGAGATGAAAGAAACTGTTCAAATGCTGGAAGAACATTCTACCAGTGCTCAAACTGAGATGCACTATAAGAACAGGCCAAATCCTCAGGGAGGAATCTCCTCTGACAGAACACAAGAGGAAGAAATCCTGCTACTGTGAATAGCACAAAAGAGAAAGGTGACTTGTCTGACCCAGACTGAGAGATTGAGTGAGCTAAGTCCTTTTGGGACAGTACACGAGGGATGTTAAACGATCCATCCCATTTTCTCTATTCTATTTATAACAAGCTGCTTCTTGCATTGTTTAGCAGCCAAAGCTCAATAACACAAATCACACAAGGAAATGTGTGATCCAGGAGAAGTATGCTTGATAGAGAGAGAGAGAGAGAGGGAGGAAATACTTGAATGTAGGTGTAAGTTTGGGTGTTTGGCATTTCCTGGTGTGAATGGCAGCCTCCCTTATCCCTTTCTGTTTCCTAGTGTGTCCGGCTTTTTGCTTTTTTCTTTGGATGCTTCCACACTGCTTCAAATGCTTTTGGCCACATCAAATGCATGTGTATTTCAAGCTGATAATCTTCATTCATGTTTCTGTCCTTGTTTCATAAACTACTGGAAATATAAACAGATGAATAAAATATAAATGTGAAAGTCTGATATTAATAATCAATTATATATATATATAATAATTACCCCGTTGTATTAAATAAACTGCAGTTTGATTTTGCATGCTGCAATATATTGTGAAAGTAACAATGCAATTATACTTGAAAATTACAAACCTCAATCTTACATGATAATATAACGTGTAAAATCCTACTATTGCTTGTTTTATTAACAACTAGTCACTAGAGGCACTTAGATATATCAGCAGACTGGATACCTAAAGTAAACAAAATGTAGAAAGATTTAGAAAGACTCTATAATATGCTAACAAAGAAATGTTAGTCTGTGCATGCTCCTGTGTGAACTATGCATTTCTTAGCACAACTATAAGCACAGTTGTGCATATAAAAAGTATATACACTTTTCAAAAAAATAAACGGAACACTAAAAGAACACATCCTAGATCTCAATGAATTAAATATTCCAGTTAAATCTTTATTTATTACATAGTGGAATGCATTAAGAAGAAAACTACATAAAAATGATCAACGTAAAAAAAAATTATTATCTCATGGAGGTCTGCATTATTCCTTAGCATCAATGTCTTCATTATGCTGGAACTGCTAACATACTTCATTTTCGTGCATCAGGAAGAATCCAGGGCCCAATGCACCAACATATGGTCAACAAAATGAGTCTGAGGATCTCATTCCAATACTTAATGGCAGTCAGGATATAAACCCGATTCCAAAAAAGTTGGGAAAATGTACAAACTCTAAATAAAAACTTAACACAATACTTTAAAAATGTCAAAAACTGATATTGTATTCACAATAAAACATAGACAACATATCAAATGTCGAATATGAGACATTTTGAAATTTTATGCCAAATATTGGCTCATTTAAAATCTCATGACAGCAACACATCTCAAAAATAAGAGGCTGGAAAAGTTAAAGATACAAACAATTGCAACTCATTAGGTCAATAGGTTAACATGAAAATAAAAAAAGCATCTTGGAGTGGCAGCGGCTCTCAGAAGTAAAGATAGGAAGAGGATTAACAATCCTGAAAGGTATATCCATGTTCTAGAGCAACATAAGCTCCTCCCCACACCATTACCAACCTACCACAAACAAATCATGCTGGAGGATGTTACAGGCAGCAGAACATTCTCCACAGTGTCTCCATACTCTTTCACTTGTCACATGTGCTCAGTGTGAACCTGATCTCATGCATGAATATCATGATGCCAAAGGCAAATCTTCCAATCTTGGTGTTCTCTGATAGATGACAATTGCCCCACACTCTGTAAGCACAAGCCCCACTTGTGGACTTTAGGCCCTCAAACCACCCTCATGAAGTCATTTTCTTATGGTTTGATAAGAAACATGCATATTAGTGGCCTGCTGGAGGCGATTGTACAGGGATTTTTATAGCGCTCCTCCTGTTTCTTTTTGCACAAAGGCAGAGGTAGCAGTATTGCTGCTGGGTTGTTGTCTTCCCACAATGCACTCCACATCTCCTGGTGTACTGTCCTGTCTCCTTGTATCACCTCCAGCAAACCTTCTTGCCAGATGTGCCATCCTGGATAAATTGCACTACCTGAACACAACACTGCCTCATGATATCTAGGGTTGAAAGCACTGACATGCTATCTATGGTTAAAAGCACTGACAAAATGCAAAAGTAGCCAAAATATTAGCCAGAACTGATGAGAATAAAGAAATGGTCTGTGGTCACCACTTGCAGAATTACTAATTTATAGGGGTTGTCTTGCTAATAGCTTCTCATTTCTACCAGTTTTCTATTCCATTTACACAACAGCCGGTGAAATTGATTGACATTATCAGTGTTGCTTACATTGTGTTTTTTAAGTGTTCCCTTTATTTTTTGAGCAATGTATATATATATATATATATATATATATATATATATGAGCATGAGCTGCATATGAAAATGTTATACATGTTAGGAATGTATTTACCTAAAAACTTAAAAGTAACCTAACTGTAATCTCTTAAATATTAGAGAAAACTAAGCATTTTACATTTACATATAAAACCTGTAAAAAATACTTTGTGGTCATCATTTGAATCACAGTGGAGAAAAACCAATGGAAAAAGCTTCAAGTTAACTCTAAAACTTTTGGGGTGGCTTAATAATGCTCTGTCAGCCCAGGAGTCTTACGGTTAATAAACTTGTGTTTTCTAAATGTTACTGGCGATATGATCACATACATGATTTACAAGCTACAACTGTCATCTAAGTTGGTTCAGAATATGCACCCATCACCATTACTGATTTAAATTATGCTGGGTAAGTTAATGCAGGTAATGTTTTTCACATTGCTTTAACATTGTTGGTAGAGAAAAGCCAAGCTTGGCACATTAGAAAGTTGGCATGTTAAAAGCACAAAATGTGAGTTTCTTGTACAGTATGTGTCTGTGTGTACACATTTATTTGTGTGCATGTATTACTGCTTTGTGTGTATGAGCTTTAAATATTGCGTGTGTGTGTTTGGCTGGAGATATTGAGGGTGATAGAGAGAATAGGCAAACCTGTGTTTACATCAGCATAAAAGAGGTATCACAGGGTGACATAATGAGGCCTGGATAAGGGTTTCTTAGGGCTTTCTGTTCACCATAACTTATTTAGAATATATTTTTTTGGTGTCTTATAAAAACAGATACTTCCCTACTGAACATTGTGCTATTGTAATATAACCATTTTCTTTTAATGTTGCTGCTGTTTTTATTTCTTTTTCTCACAAAGTCCCTCCTCTATTTTTCTATAACACACGGGATGATCAGATGAGTAAGTCTAACACGAATTTATCAAAATGGTACAGTCTCCCAGTTCTGCCTTATAATCTAAAAAGTATTAGACTGAGACTTTGAACGAGCACCAAAGGCAATATATACTTATGTCAAATGCTGCACATCACTTTTCACTTTGTCACCATAAACAAACTGATGTACATGATATGTCAGAGTCTTAAATAACATACTCATCTCTAACAACTGAGCAATGCATGATTAAAAGATGCTGGATACAGAAAATATTGTTAAATTTAACTTGTTTGAAAATTAAAGAAACAATTGAAACTGCACAGAAAGTACTGAGTGACAACAAATGACTCTGTTCTGGTCTGGGTTTGCTGCAGTGCAAACATCTCGAACATAAATAACAAAAAAAAGTAATGCCCTCTGCGGAGCGGCTGCAGGCCCTTATCAGATCTTCTTCATGTCCGGGTGGAATATGCTATAAAATGGGTTGCAGTAGAAAAGCTTTAACTTACCAAAATAGAAGCACATAACTCTAAACACAGGGCAACACATGAACATTTGTTGTGACGTGGTTAGCTTTGATTTGATTTTAGGAGGCATAAATGTTATATTCGTGTATAATCTGCATTCACTCTGCTTTATCTGCTTTTTCCTGCTAATGGTTGAGCAGGCACCAAGGACCACCATTGGGACATTATACCTCATTATAAATATACATCAATGAAAAATATTATGCACTTTTGTAGATCGAAAACATGTGAGTGAAAAGTAATGACTTTTCTTCTAGGTACTCTATAATGCATCTTTAGTATCGCCTACATTTCTACATTTAGTATTAGAAATAATATCCATAAAGCGGAAATTGGGCCCACTCTATTTACCCCGCAATGATAAATAAATTTACTTCACACATATGCAGGGAAGGCTACAATAACCTTTTGTATGCATGCACTCTCTAAGCTTATCATCATATGTGCATTCTCAGTGCTGCTATTTAAATTGCTAAGGCAAAATAGCATTCATAAGTTATTTGTGTAATCCTTGATCCTATGAAAGCAAGTTAGGATATTACAGTTTCTATGCATATCAAGCTGTCAGTCTTTAAAAGCTGCTTTAGCACATTGATTACTGTGGATTACATGAGTCTTTGATCCAAGGTCATCTCTATCAAAATGCATAAATACGGCACATAATATTGCTGCTGTCTAAAGTAAGAAGAAATGATAATATTGGAGCAGTGCTGCAATATTTTGAGATTTAGTTTTCACATCTAACATGATAACATGCTTCCTGTTCTACCAAGACCATAAATATTTGTGCATTTACACCAGTTCTTATAAATCAATAAAAAAATAATGCACATTGTCACTATCCAGTTGTGCATATTGCCTCATTCATAGCTTATCTCTCTATATTGACTTCCCCCTTTAAGTATTCCTCTATGAAGCTTAGATGACCCAAGATTACAGAAGGTCAGTGTAATTGGAATAGAGTGACAGCTAAATGGGCTTTGTTTCACGGACAGGCTGAAACGTTAAATGCCATCCTTCTTGGATGCCAGGCTGCTTAGGTGTGCTCTTGAAAAGTGCAAATGACGGCAATTGTGCTTTTTTGAGTAGGTCAGGATGCAAGATGAGAGACTTCTGTAACTGTCAAAGCACACCATCTCATTTAATCTCAATGATTCTTTTAAACATGGAATGCTTAAAAAGTTGCAAGCATAGGTTGTGTTGCACATCAGTCAAAAACTGAATTGCAGGTAAAATGTATTTGAGGAATAAAACATGACATGAACTCTTTTAGACAGAAATCGGACAACATGGAGTGAAGTTGCTTATTTTTCCATAGTCGTACATCCGAACATATCAGTCTCCGTAATATCTAAAGAATTATGCGGAAATTTTTTTAACTGGTTGCATTGATGTTATTATACATTTGTTCCCCAAAACTCCAGGTCTTTTTTTTCTCTTAGGGTTACTAATGCAAAGAAGTCATGTTACTAATTAACTGTAATGTATAAACTCGTCCAGTTATATTTAAGTGATAGTACAAATTAATTAATATTAACATTTTATATAGCTGGGAATACTGTTGTAATGCTGTTATACAAATGGTTTATGGGATAGTGGTTAGCTGGGTAAACAACAGACATTTCAGTGGTCTTGAATACCTTAGAAAGTGTGTCCTTCGTACTTAACAAAAGTTTGTTTTTGTTACTGTTTACTATGAAAGAAAAAAGAATTATATCAGTTTTATGCATGATCTTGAGTGCTTGAGGTTTTTATTACTTACTCTCTCAGTGAGCTCTCAGGCTCAAGATTCTTCCAGCACTCTAACACAAAGCAAATCAGGTCATGCTGCTTAATTGTAGCCCAATCAACCTTTACAAATGCAATGTCACTTTTGTTTTACATGATCTTTTTTTCCCACTGTAGAGGAGTGCAAAGGGAAGTCAAGTCCTGAGATGATGAGACAGCCTAATTTGGTCTGCTACATTTTAATAACATTGCAAGATTATCTGGATTATTTGATTTTCATGTGTATATAGTGATTCAGTTGGAATTGATTAAATTACAGTACCAACTGTCCTCAAAGTGAATATGTCGTATGCATAGAACTCTGGGGAAATAAAGAATAAGGGATTATGATCAAAGTAAATGGGCTACTTATATTAGTATTTGATCCTGAAGTATGAATTTTGTGTAGGGACTTGATTTA
Source organism: Xyliphius kryptos (assembly GCA_025769995.1). NCBI lineage: Eukaryota > Metazoa > Chordata > Actinopteri > Siluriformes > Aspredinidae > Xyliphius > Xyliphius kryptos. The sequence continues at coordinate 12,660,412 of JAOUQT010000042.1, read as the reverse complement.
TGTGACTCTAATGTACATGGACTCCCATCAGAAAAAAAGCTGGCACATATGTAACAATTAAACTTCTAGAATACAGACCAGACTGTTAATGATACTAATCTCTCTTTTTCTTTATCTCTTTAGGCTGATTCTCCTTTTAGTATTTTAATGTTTGTCTTTATGTATACTTTTTACTAAAAATGTGTTTTTTGTTGATTGCCACAGGTTTAGTCCCTACGAATGGTATAACCCCCACCCGTGCAACCCTGACTCGGACGTGGTTGAAAACAATTTCACCCTGCTAAATAGTTTCTGGTTCGGAGTTGGAGCTCTCATGCAGCAAGGTAGACGCCTCGGACTGCTCACCCTAAGCACATGTCCCACTCTTTTGCTGGGGGTCCAAATTTGCTCTTCAGGCCCACAACCTTGCATGGGTGCCTCTGTGCATGTAGCTAGATGGTTCATGGTACCGAGAAATGGTTGTGCTAGGACATGGGTAGACAAGATGTGTACATATACGTTATGCATGAGATTGTCTTTCATTATAAGAATTTCCTGAGTCTGATCAGGTAAGTCTAACAGCTGTGCCATAGAATGCTGGAGAGAAAGAGAAAGCACTTTGTGTTTTACCCTCAGCCAGCCTATAGCTTTTTGTCTTCTGACTAAGATTCCACATCTTTTCTATTATCAGATGATATAATATGGGATTGAAAAAAATGACAAAATGATCCTGATCTAAATGTAGTGAATTTTTTGCCCATTACATAAGAGGCATACAGTATTTCCAGTGTGAGGCGAACGTGATAACAACTACACTAGGGAAACTGTGAGGGAGGCTCAAGTCATTTGAAGCTAGTAATTATATCATCAAGCATATAACAGTTATTTATGTTTCTGTTTATAAGCATACCTGGTAGCAGAGATCTAAATTACAGCCAAAGACTAGAGAAAACTCTGTGAGAGATTTTCCTGGACGATTTGTAAATCTGAGCGACTCCTTTAAATATCTATAAACTTTCACCAGCATATATAAGTTTAGTTATTTAAATCTCTATGTTAAACCTCTATGTTAAACCTCTATGTTAATCTCTATGAGACTTCATGTTAAATTCTTTTTTGTTGACATTTAATTGTTGACATTTAAAAAATATTTTTGGTTTAAGGTGAGGTATCAGGGTGTGTGTTTTGTGTCAGAAGATGTGGTATCAGGCTGAAGCGTGAGGACTAGGATTTACATTATTTGCTGCCCTGCATGAACATCCCCATAATGAGTGAGCAGCCCTACACTGTAGAGAGGCTCCCCTGCTCGTGGCTTGCTAGCCCCCAGAAAACTGTGGGATGAGGTGTTTGGACATGACGTTGCCTTGGGTACATGACAGTCAGCCCCAACCAGGACATGTTAGGTCTGGCCTGACTGAGTTAAAATTAATGTGATTTCTAAATCTGATGAGAAAAGGACAAAATGAAATGTGACCAAATCTCTAACCCGTGGATCTCTGTCTGTCCTTTGTGTGTGTTTTTTAATGTGATCATCTGTTTGTCTGAGCCATTTTATCAGAAAGCAGTATAGACTGCAGGGCACATTTTAAATAGTTATAATGTGATTTGCTAAATCATGCCTAACTGTGCACTGGCCTGAGTGAATAGCATGAACGTAGGCATGTGCTGATAATCAGTTATAAAATGCTGTGATATTACATTTCAATTTTATCATAAACACTGTTCAATAATCTGTTGTATTTTTTTATTCAGTATTGGGATGAGGAAAGATCAGTGACTGACATCCAACACAGTTTAATATATGAATGAACAAACAAATATCTGTTATGTACTATATAATAATATATAACTAAATTATTTATATACAGAGTTATATATAGAGGTACTATAATCTGATTGCAAAAGCATTCGTTTTGCTTACAGGTTACACAAACACAGACATATATATATTTTATATTTATATATATTTATATATATATGATGAACTCTGGTCTAAAGAGGCTACTACTTAGCAATAATAATGTATAGGTGTTAATACTGGTATAATTACATGTCCTGCTAGTTCTCAAGGAGTCAATTTCTATTAGGTCAGAAAGTTTGTAGGTAGAGGTCTGGACCTGGATTTGTGGTTATGTCCAAACTCTGGGCTTGAACGAAGGCAGGCTCAATAGTAAGATTGTAAGAAAGTCAGATTGGAGCCTGATTCACAAAAAGCACATTGTTCCCACAATTCATAACCGAATTCACAAAACAAATAGCATACGTTTGCGTTCTAATGCTTGAGAAGCATCCTTTCTGACCCTTCCTGCTCCTCTTTAATTATAAAATCCCCTTTCTATCCATCTTTATATATTTCTCACTGGTCTTGCATGAAGGTTTATACAAAGTATTAAGGCTGATGTTAAGAGAATGCTGTTATAAAAAGTTACTGAATATAATTTTTATAAGCTGATTATTAGCCCAGTCTCTGTTCATGAATAACACTTTGAATTATCAAAACCAGATTCCAAAAAAGTTGGGACAAAGTACATGTTCTAAATAAAAACGGCATGCAATGATGTGGAAGTTCCAACATTCCATATTTTAATCAGAATAGAACATAGATGGCATATAAAATGTTTAAACTAAAAAATTTATAATTTAAAGAGAAAAATTATGTGATTATAAATTTCGTGACAACAACACATCTCAAAAAAGTTAGGACAAGACCATGTTTACAACTGTGAGACATCCTCTTTTCTCTTTACAACAGTTTGTTAACGTCTGGGAACTTAGGAGACAAGTTGCTCAAGTTGAGGAATAGGAATGCTAACCCAATCTTGTCTAATGTAGGATTCTAGTTGCTCAACTGTCCTAGATCTTTTTTGTTGTATCTTTAATTTTATGATGTGCCAAATGTTTTCTATTGGTGAAAGTTCTATGCCCGGACCCTGTAATTGCTGTAATTGATGCAGTATGTGGTTTGGCATTGTCATGTTGGAAAATTATGTCATCTGGATGGGAGCATATGTTGCTCTAGAACCTGGATATACCTTTGTGTACTTTCAGATGTGTAAGCTGCCCATGCCACACACACTAATGCAGTCCCATACCATCAGAGATGCAGGCTTCTGAACTGAGCGCCAATACCAACTTGTGTAGTCTTTCTCCTCTTTGGTCCAAATAACACGGCGTCTCTGATTTACATAAAGAACTTTAAATTTTGATTAGTCTGACTACAAAACAGTTTCCCACATTTCTCTTTGCCACAGTCCCTTTTAAATAAGCCTTGGCCCAGAGAAGACATCTGTGGTTCTGGATCTTGCATTCTGTTTTTATTTAGTTTGTACATTATCTCAACTTTTTTGGAATCAGGTTTGTAATAATATTTGGATCCATTGTTAAATAAACACAAACAAGAGTATTTTTGGTTCTACTTTTTTATAATGATCCCAAATCAAGTAAACAGTTAGTATGGTTGTTTATCCAAGACTACAATATGTGTATTATAAGGCTGAGCTTGCCCTGCAGCTCTACCCTGTCTTGCAGTGTTGCACTCAGACAAGACTAAGTCTGGTTCCTAATGAAAAGATCTTTTCTAACTGAAGATGATCCTCCTCTGAATACTTTCTCTACTCTTCTCTACTAGGATCTGAGCTCATGCCTAAAGCCCTTTCCACCAGGATAGTAGGAGGAATCTGGTGGTTTTTTACTCTCATCATCATCTCCTCCTATACAGCTAACTTGGCAGCTTTTCTTACGGTGGAGAGAATGGAATCTCCTATTGACTCAGCTGATGACCTTGCCAAACAGACCAAAATTGAGTATGGTGTGGTGGAGGATGGTGCTACTATGACTTTCTTCAAAGTAAGTGTAATTATTTTCAGTTATGTGCTGAATAAACAACTCATTTTGAATATATATATTCAAATATTTGTAACATTTATAAAATTCAGAAGAAGAAGAAGACACTGCTTTTAAGTGACCTTTTTGTAAAGTCATTGTATCTATGTATGGTTATACACTTCACATATAACTTGACAGTATTTAGATGTGTGTGGTTCCCAAGTTTCCCCATTTTGTCTTGGGCTTGAGGTACAGTGTATGTTCGTTATGTAATTTTGGGTTGTTCTGCATTCCTATTTTCAATGCGTAGTGTTTTACTGTGGACTAGATTCTCATCTCAAGGGTATTTCAGTTTAATGACTATTGTTCCTAGAATAAAACAGTTACTGGTTTGTTATCATTGTGGCTCTGATTTGATAAGCAATAAATGAATTTAGTTGCTTTCCAAAGAATGTTGCATAACCTGCAAATAAAAAGAATAATATGCAAAAATGGTTCTGTTAGCATTACATGTTCTCAGTAGACATGGAAAGTTTGGGTTCTAGAGACATGCTGGTTAATATGTAATGAATTATGGATGCAATGTAACAATAGAATTGTGACTAATTTGTCTTAAAGTAAATATACTAAATATCTACACGACTGAAAATGAATATTTATTTACCCCACAGTCCAAACTCGACACAGTAACGATGTTGGCTTTTAAGGCCAAAAGGGTGAATTTTGCGTCATAAAGGACGTAAACATTTGCTAGAACGACAATGTGAGTGACTTAGAGTGGCAAACCCTGGTGGCAGTGAAAATCAGAAAGAGGGAAAGATGTAAATAGTTAGTTAAAAAGCTTATATGGTGGAATTTATTCTGTGGAATTTCAATTTATAATTGATATCCACAAATTCTAATCAATCAGTTGTGTATACAGTGTAATTAGTTACTGGATGAGGAACACTTTGCACAGCAATGTATCCACCAAGTGGGGGCACTTGATCATATTTAACCTGGCAAGTTTTTTTAATAATGTAGTGATCTTGATTATTGTGTGTTCTCCTTTCAGTTTTTCAAAAATATTATGACACAGAATAGACAAATGAGAATCTGAAGGTTTATGCTAAGCAGCCATACCATTAACTTCATCTCCATTAACTTCATCTTCGCTGACCATACAGCTGCTATTTGCATATCTAGGATGCAGACTCTAGGACACATGTTCCTCTGCATCTAATGTTAGCCCCTTTTTTATACCCTGTCCTTCAATAGTCATAACATCCACAGCACCACCACTTCTTTCTCTTCTTCTGCCACAGCGGGTCAATTATCACTAAAGAACACACATCACTGATTTGGCAAATATGCTATGTCGGATCTCCTTCCTGGCGCTAACATGTATAATTTGGTGGATCATTAATGGGTGATCAGCACACAGTGGTGTGTTGTGCTGGTATGATTGGATCACAAGTACCCTCTGACCACCGATCAAGTACCTGGGGATGATTAACACCAACTGCGGCAACAGATAATTTACTGTCCCTGAATTTACATCTACAAGGTGAATCAACAAGTTGTATTCAACTAGTATAGACAGTAAGTGAACACAGTGTTCAGCGACAATGCTGTGTCCAATCCAGTCGTGCCTGACAATGTCCCACCAGCCAAATAATACCTATTCTATAGTGGGTATTATATTTATTAAGGAACAGAATGGGCTAGCAAACAGGCAAGGCTTCAAATGGACAACAGTCTGTTTCTGAAAAACTGCAATGTGCAACAATGTTCGGTGGAACTTTACAACAAACCAACAATATAGATACAAAGTTATAGTGTGAATGTTATGGCTGCTCATTGTACATGCAACCTAAGCCAGTTTGAGTCAGGTTTTATCACTGTGTTTTGATGCCATGCGTTACATGTTGTTCAGCACAAGGCAGTGTTAAATCCTGTATAGCATGTGGGCAGCATGCTAGACTTTCATGAAATCCCAGAATGTGAAATGATCACTGCTATGCATAAATGATTATTATAATGGCAGTATTTTAGCTGCCAGACTACTGCTTAGAGATTGTGCCTGCTGTGGGTTTGAGATTACTCATTACCAGCTCACACTGACTGAAAGAAAGAGAGATGAAACCCATAGCTAATGCTATGCCAGCAGGAAAATCATATCTCCAACGGTCTGTGTCCTTTCCTATAACACTCTCCTTTTCATTATAGAGTGTCTTTAAGGTTCATGTGCACATAAAAATAGAAAGGGCTGCTATTAAACACTGTGGAAGGCATTGAATACATGCATAAAAGAGGCTTAGGCATAACTTTAGGCCACATTTTACATGGAGATTAGACTATGTCTGATGAAATTATTTTCAATTCCTAGAAATTAGCATTTTCCTTTAACTTTTTCATGATAGCCTAGTTGACACATGGGCAATTAATAGTTTTTTTTTTAAAGCATGGCCATATTTTTCAGGTGCTGATTTAAAGATGAATGAACCCAGTTGGAATTGTGAATTACCTTGAATTAGGTTACGTCTTTGAAAAGTGAATTAACATTAATACTGCAATGTTTTTCATAATCTATTTTAAATTATCACAATAATTGATACATTATTGATATATATAGGATATATATTGATATATAGGGAAATTCTTCCTCTGCATTTAACCTAATATCCAATGGTTTACTTACTGTAGTACAGTACTGAATTGAATTTTTTCATGGATCATAATCAAAATGTTAAAAATGTTAAGAAAACAATAAAGGCAGAATGTTGCATCTAAGTTGATGTCAGCATATTTGTAAGAGATTTTTTTACTTTTACAACATATAGAATTAAGAAATGTTTATATAGCGTAACGACAACTGACCTTATTTCAGTCACATTTCAGCATTTAAGGTTGGTCAAATGCCAGCTGGCAATAGTTTGTGAGACTGATTGGCAGCTGAATGAACTGCTTAATAAAGCGGTAACATGAGCTGGGAGCCTTGGATATACTTGTGGTCAGTGCTTCTTTGAAATAAAATACAATACTAAATGTAAAAGCTACAAAAAATACCCTGCAGTATATTATCATATATTATTATATATTATCACTGTGTAAGGTTTAAAAAATTACTAATGATACCAATGTACAAGTAAAATATGTACACACACACACACACACACACACACACACACACACACACAAGCCTATTTGAGCTTCCAATCCAAAAACAATGAATTATTCAGGTGAAGTATCTCTGGTGTGCTATTATTGGCACTGCCTTGTGAGATGTATTTGTGTGACTACAGCGGGAGGAAAGGCTTTCTGCCAGCATATGAGAGAGAATTTCTGCTGTGATAGACCCCTTATTATGACAGTTATTTCCTCCAAAGCCTCATGCATCAGTCAAAGGTTTGGACACACCTTCTCATTCAATGTTTTTTTATTTTTTTCTATTTTCTTTTCTACACTGTAAATTCATACTGAATTCATCTAGATTATGAAGGAATACATAAGGAATCATTTAGTAAACTTAAAAGTGTTAAACAAACCAAAATTAGTTTTTGATTCTGCAAAGTCACCTTTTGCACACTCTTGGCATTTTCCCAATCAGATGGTTTTTCAGATATCAGCTGTTCCTTATCAAGAGAACATTTCTTAAGTGTCCTGCCCCTTTAATGTGTTTGAGACTATCAGTTGTGTTGTGAAGAGGTGGAGTTGGTATAATGTGAATAACCCTATTTAAGTAATGTTCTAATTCATATTATTCAGATTATGAAACTACCCTCAAAGACCATCATACATTATGATAAAAATAACAAAGAGTTACCTCAGTTGCACAGGACAAGTTCATCAGAGTTTTCAGCACAAACATCTCAACACAAACATCTCAACCTCAACTGTACAGAGAAGACTTCTGAATCTGAACTTTATAGTCAAATTACTGCAAAAAACAACTTATAACAAGATGGAAAAAAAGGAACTTATAACAAGAAGAAAAAAGGGGAACTTATAACAAGAGGAAGAGAATTGGCCGATGAGTTCAAATTTGCGATTTTTGGTTACAAAGGCCTTGTCCTTGTAAGAAGCATAGAAGGTGAGCAGATGGTTCCTACCTGTGGCATTACCACTGTGAAGTATGGAGGAGGAAGTATGAAGTATTGGAGTGCTTTACTGGTGACACTGTTGGCTATTTATTCAAAATCCAAGGCACACTTAACCAGCATGGCTAACACAGCATTTTCCAATCAGGTTTATTCTAAGTGGGGCCATAATTTGTTTTCCAACGCCTTCAGGCTATGTAAGGGCTATTGGGAAGGAGTGTTGTGTCAGATGACCTGGCCATCACAATCACCTGACCTAAACTCAGTTGAGATGGTTTGGGATTAGTTGTACCACAGAGTGAAGACAAAGCAACCAACACCTCTGGGAACTCAGCAACCAGCAACCAAGCGAACCTTGGAAACTCCTTCAAGACTGTTGGAAAACTATTCCAGGTGACTACCTCATGAAGCTGATTGAGAGAATGCCAAGGATGTGCACAGCTGTAATCATAGCAAAATGTGCCTACTTAGAATAATCTAAAATCTAAAATAAATTTTGGTTTGTTTAACACTTCTAAGTTTATTAAATAATGTTTTTTAAATAATTGTCTGAATGACTCTAGTATGAATTTACAGTGTAGGTGTAACACACACTCCTTGGCGGTTGTCTAAATTCGTAACTCTTGCACTCTTAACTCATAGCAGATGGAGGGCGTATTGAAGAGCAGTATGCGCTGTGCTGGGAATTCAAAAGTGGACGTGCCAGAAGAGAAGTGCATCTCACCGCCTGCCTTGATCCACACCATAGAGATAATGCGGGGGGTGGCAAAACAAACCAAATTTTATTATTCTAAATTAACCTATATAAAAACTATCCATGTATTCCCTACCATCTGAATCTGACTATGCCAAGCCAGGGGTTGTGACGCATGACATTGTCATCATCAGATGACATGCAATCACAAACATAAGACATGACACAAAAACGAAAAAAGAAACCGAATGTGCTGTGAAAAAGATAAACATAAACACTACATGAGAACATGAACTGAGACGAGGAATAACAAAAACTAAGTTCACAAAGCATAAAGATCTTAAGGCCCTAGAAACACAAAGTCAGAATAATCCTTTAGTACCTTGGTTACTTTACATCAGATACTTTAAACAAGCAACATACTGCATTACTTTAACAATCCACACCTGTCACAGAATAAACACACCTATTATATGGACATGGATCATTAAACCCTATTACACACACCTGTGCAGAATAACTAGGGGTGTGTATAAAAACAGATGCACCGTAGGTGCTATACAAGTGGAACATATATAGAAACAGAAGTTGCAGCAATCCGCTGCGCATGAACTAAAATTGAACATAACTAAAACATTAACAGTCACCAAACTTTATGGCTTCAAATACAAAAACAAAAAGAAAATCAGTGTTTGTGAACCCTGCGAATACCTATCAGAAGGAAAAAAAATTGAATGAGAAGGTGTGTCAAAACTTTTTACTGGTATTGTCACCCACTATATATAGGGTGGGCCATTTATATGGATACATACAGATATATATATATATATAAATATATAAATGGCCCATCCTGTATATATCCATATGAACGGCCTGCCCTGTATATACAGTATATATTGTGGTGTGGGTTGAGTGTGGGACGTGTCATTTAGACTCATATGATGCAGTGCACCGGCTATGTGAACAGGCGGAATCACTTTCTTTTTTACCGGGGTTGTAGAGCCGAGCAGTCATAAGAACGTGTGTGCATTTTTATTCTGTGTGAATAAAAAAGCAATTCTGCAAGCTGTGTTTCCATGTCTTTCTTCCAATTACGTCACATTGGTGTCAGAAGTGGGATAACTGCTGTCCTAAGAGAGGAGGATGAAGGCAGTCCTCAGAAGAAATCTAGTTTCTTTAGTCAGATTTATGCGAACTCCCTAACTGGACGAAAAAAAAGATGGCTTGCCAAGGTGACGTGCGGGATGAGCGAACAATCAGAGGCAAACCTGGTAAGATCAGCGGCAGAAAAATCACATGGCGGCAACAAGCATGGCCGCGCGGCGGCAGACATCGACACTGTGCAAGCAGTCGCAGGCCTGAGGACGATGGCTGGGGAGATGACCGAATTCGAGGTGCTCCCAGAGACAGCGCGCCGGGCGATACTGCATCTGACTGGCTGTAACGGAGAAACAGCAGCCATTCCTGCCTGGCTCTACAGGGACATAATGGACGGTGAGAGAGTATTGTGATATAGCACCTCCGGACTTTGCTTCGATGGAACGGAGAACTGTTGAGGGATCGGATGTGTGGCTTTCTGCTATTTTAGGTTGAGTGAGGGGGGCGTGGCCTTTGGACTCCTATAATGCAGTGCACCGGCTATAAGAACAGGCGGAAGCAAAGCACGTTCTTTTTTACTGGTGCTGAGCCGAGCGGACGTCAGAATGTGTGTGCATCTTCATTCGGTATGAATAAAAGAAGCAATTCTGCAAGCTGTGTTTCCGTGTCCTGTGTCCAACTATGTCCCTATATATATAGAAATACTGTTAGAAATACTGTATCTTAAATATTTTAGCTAAAGAAATCTGCAAGCTTAATTTTAAACACACACATGCCAATTTATCACATGCTTAATTTATCATGGCAATATTTTTTAGTCAAATATGTGCCTTGGAGAATTATAAATGATTTTATAATTAATTATAAATGTAAAAATTAAAATAAATTAAAATAAAGAGGGAAGAAAGAGAGAAAATGTACAATCCGATGACAAAACATGTAAAGTGTTCAAACTGGTGTCCTTCAGCAAACAATCACCCATGTTCACCTACACTTACTGCTGCCTGGGAGCTGCAGTTCCTCTTACACTTCTGGAGGGAGAAATCCCTTCTTCTTTTTCTCCACTCCTCCTAAAGTTGTCAACACCTCACTAATTTGTCGTCAAGGATTTCACACTATCAGATTAAATCTCTTTGCTCTCTTTCACACACATAGCCCCCACCTTGCCCTTGTCTTTCACACTTTCTGATGTGGATACATCACTGTATTTTCCACATTCACATATTTTCTTGCAGTGTTCATCTTATCAGGCTTCATTGCACCTTATTCTGCTGTGGCTCATGAGGTGGCTCCCTGCAGGACTGCTAGTGCTCAGGTCTGAGTTTATAATCTGTGATAGAGAGTGGAGCTGAATCACTGCTACTGATGCAATCTTGCCAGCGGGCATGGAGCGCAGCCACAGCCACAGGGGAAAGATTGGGTCTGACAATAGAGCCTGCTATGCAAGTCAACCACTGTATGTATGACAGATAGTCCAGAAGCAGTGCAATTAAACACGTTGCACGAAGTGAAAAGTTATGAGATAAGATAGCTTTATGTGGACAAGTCATGTATTGATTCTTTATATATATATGTGAATAAATGGTTAGTCATGTTGGTTGTTTATACCAGAATTTAATGTTCCTTTATATATGTTACAAATAAATGCAATTTTTTGGAAATTTTCTCACAGGCTTCGAATGATAGACAGCATGGTCAACAAGACCATACAATTTCCTCTTGCAGTCTAATAATTTAATTTGTATAGATATTATGTATGAGCCAGCCTGCTCACTAAAGATCAACCCAGTTACTATCTTAAATGCAGAGGCAGTCGTAGGTTTGTGGTCAATGAACCGGCCTTGTGACCAGAAGGTCCCAAGTTCATGATACAGCTGAAGTGCCAATGGGCAACGCAACTAAACCCCTATTTCCATGGTGTGTAATCATGCTGGCAAATACATCAACCCTACAGTCACACTAATTTAAACACACACACACGCACTGCATAAATGTCTGAATGCTATTATGTGCCTAGTACAAACACATGGCCCATTAAATTGCAAGTTTTTGAATCCCATCTTTGAATTCAGCAATTATTCTCATTTCACATGTTGCTGCTTCTGTTTAATTTAACAGCATCCTCTAATTACTTTCATATAATTAATCAAAATAACAAAAGCTAGCATTTTGCAGTGTATCCACAGCAAAGACTAGACCGTCCTATTCTATAAACTAATTACGAGCCATTTTTCCTCTCAGCACCACTGTTTTAACAAATATGCATGGGTTCAAATATACTGACCAGCCACTATTAAGTACACCTTACTAGTAAATGGTTGACCTCATTTTGCCTTCAGAACTGACTTAATTCTTTGTGGCATATATTCAACAAATATGGTATTCTTCATTCCTTGCTTCTAATGAGTGGTTACTGTTGCCTTTCTATTATCTCACAACAATCTATCAGATCAGCAATGCATTTCCATCCACATAACTGCAGCTCACTGTTTTTACTCAGACCAGCCAATCTGGCACCAACAAACATGCCACATTCAAAGTCTTTAAATCTCATTCCTTCCCCATTCTGATTCTTAGTTTGCACTTTAGTTGTCCACCTCTAAATGCCTAAATGATTGAATTTTGATTGGCTGATCAGATATTTGTCTTAACAAGCAATTGAACAGATGTACCTAATAAAGTGTAATTAAGTTGACTTTGAAATATATAATTTCTTTAATTATTTTATTTTTGATTACATCCTTCCTTAATTATGTTAAAAAACAACAACCTCCATGCAATGCTTAATTTAAGGCAAACACTGTAATAGGGGCAAAATGCTGTTCACATACTCGATTTGTACTGCAAATATAGCAGACTCATTTGTTAAGCAAGCCCAATAGGAATGTACAGGGGTTAGACAATGAAACTTAAACGCCTGTCATTTTACTGTGGGAGGTTTCATGGCTAAATTGGACAAGCCTGGTGGCCAATCTTCATTAATTGCACGTTGCACCAGTAAGAGCAGAGTGTGAAGGTTCAATTAGCAGGGTAAG
>JAOUQT010000042.1:12601494-12612449 GCA_025769995.1 Xyliphius kryptos | reverse complement strand
TATTCAATTTACCTTGCATCCATGTTTTTGGAATGTGGGAGGAAACCGGAGCCCCCGGAGGAAACCCACTCAGACACAGAGAGAACATGGAGACTCCACCCAGATAGGGACTCGAACCGGGAATCCCCAGCGCTGAGAGGCGAACATGCTAACCACTAAGCCACCGTGTCGCCACACTGACATTACAAAGTATATTAAAGGAAGCTGAATAAAGGCATTGGATGAAATAAGTAAAATATATATTAGTGCGGGCGACACGGTGGCTTAGTGGTTAGCACACTCGCTTCTTAGTGCTGGGGATTCCCGGTTCGAATCCCTATCTGGGTGGAGTTTGCATGTTCTCCCCGTCTGTGTGGGTTTCCTCCCACATTCCAAAAACATGAAGGTAAATTGAATGCTCTAACTTGCCCTGTAAAGTGTGTGCATAACTGTGTGAGTGAGTGTGTACCCAGCGATGGATTGGCGCCCTGTCCCAGGGGTATCTGCCCAGCGCCCGAGACGCTCTCCCCTGGATGGGCATGGGGAACCCTCACCCCCGCGACCCTCATAAAAGAATAAGCAGAAGATAATGAATAAATGAATGAATATATTAGTGCGTGCCACACGTGAGATGTCAGATGTACGTCTGATAGCTCAGTGGTTACAGTGTTAAGACTCTCAGTTCTAGAACTCAAATTCTGTCATTAAGGGTCCTTAAAGTCTTATTTCCTCAAAGGTGCTGCATCATGGCCAACCGTCTGCTCTAACCTCAATCATCAGATTGGGGTCCTTGTAAACTTCTGCAAAATGCCTGATGTGATGTAGAAACAGACCGTCATCAGCCTCAAACCTACAAAACAAGCTTTCAGTTTAAAGCTGCCAGACAAAACGAAATGGGCGAATGACCCGATTATGCACCAATATGTCAAAACCAACAAATAAATATAGCTCATTATTACGCCAAAGAAGGCCATGACCTCCCCGCTGTTCGTGCATCACAGCCACATGGACTCCGATCAGTCTGTGTGGTCTTGATGACATTCGGTGGTTGACATTTCGCCCGCAGCTTACAGCTATTAAAAGAATGCACCGACATGGCAACAAAACACGTTAACACAATTTGCAACACCGAAGGTACAGCAGAGTGGAAAACGAGATGCCAAAGGCTGGTTTCTAAACAGATTGACAGCAATGTCACCTGCAACTGCGGCTCGATAAATATGAAAATCGAGAAACCTGTCTGGTTCTGATCTGAAACTCAATTAACCGTAGTTTTATTTAAAAAAAATAATCAGGCCTTCTTTTTACATCTTCCAGCTTGTGCAAAACTTGTACTGCTTCTACCAAGATATCTTAGATTAGGGGTGTCCATTTTGCAAAGTTTGCCAAATTTGTTGACGTGAACATGTCCGGGTTTTTGTTTTTCACCACAAAATGTATATGAAAATACACGTTTATGAAAGACACAACTCTTTTATAGCTGGAGAGTCAAATAACATTAAACAAACTATATAAAATACCTTTAAGGAATTTAAATTTAAGGTCATGAAGTTCCACTGTTACTTCATCAGTGCTTTTATTGCTGGATGAGAAATAACCAAAAGCCATTCCTTTGCCCCCAAATATCTGGCCATATGTCCTTAATTCTCAGAAGCAGACAGATATTATAATAATCCCTTATAATATTGTGTGATTAATTACAATTAAAAAATATGATTTATTTATTCTGACAGAACTAGCCAGCTTCAAAAACACAAATAACACATTATTGGACTTGCCTGCCTTAGATACATTAGATCAACACAACATGAACAACATACATCAATCTTCCTTCACATAAACATTAAATATCTGGGAAAACGGAGGTTAGTTCCAGCCAGTGAATCAAACCTGCAGCAGCTAATTAACTTGAGAAGGCCTTGATTGGCTGAGCTTGTTTTTCCGACAGTCACACAAACGGCCAGATAACTATTGTGTTGTATGTTCTCCTCATATGGCCACAGGCGCGCTAAAGGAACCCCAATTTCTCATTATAGCAAAATATCCATGTTAGGTGAACTAAAGATTCCAAATGTCTTCAAAATGTAGTTTATTTTATTAGGTAATTTCTCTGCGAGTACCGGGATAGGCTGCAACACATTTATAAGAGAACATTTATTAGTACTTGGACATAGATATAAACATCCGTGAGCAGAATCTCATTGCAAGACTTCACAAGACATAATTTGAGGTATGGTTCCAAGAACCACGATAACTTGGTATAGAAATCTGTAAAACGTGGTGATTATTTGCAAAACAACTTGGTACTCAAAACAGATTTACAAAGCGACTGTGAAGTCCACGGTTCATGACCCTTCACCTGATTGAGGAATCTTGTCTCAAGTTTGATGCATCTATTAAAACAAAATTTTGTGTTTCCTGTTCATTGCAACATGACGCATCACAGCACTATGCAATGAAGCAAAATTCAGGCGTGGCAACGGACTTGTTTTTGATTGGTTGGTTTGGTGACCATGCAAACAGAAAATAAATGACTTAAGAAACCAGGTTCCCTCTGAACATCCCTGTTTAGTAGTAGCTCTTTAATAAGTTCCAGTGCTGTGTAAATGGTGGCTAGAATTCCACTTAATAGAAATGGAAGAAAGGCTGAGAAACGTGTAGTATGTTTCAGTTAGTAAACTAAACAAACAGCGCCACCCACAGGCAGGACTGAGGATAAAGAGACAAAGAGATCAGATAGACTCATTAAATTAAACTTTATTAACTATGCACATTTAAAGGAAAACCCAAGCGTAAGGACTATTTGCAGCATCTATCTTTTTCTAAAAAGTGGAAGAAGGTTTAAATTGTTTAAACTGTCTCGGAAAAAAAAAAAAACCCACCACCACACACTCATTTTATGACCCTCTACTACAATGCAACATTTTTTTCTTTCACAACATTTTCACTAACCAGTCAGGCCAATTAAACAAGAGCTAAATAGAAAAGGTTTGATCAAAAACCCGTGCTCAATTCAACGAAAGACCAAAAAGGAGTAAATCTGAAAAAAGTATGAAGACGCTCAGTTGTCTCGTTTCGGGGTCTGGCTTCTGCCTTGACTTCGAGAGCGGGAGCGACTGGAACGACAGAACAAGACTTGCTTTTAAGGAGTTTTGATTAAACACTCCATATAATATAATAATAGTAATAATAATAAACTACATGGACATAAATATTGGGACACCCCACTTTATTACTGAATTCAATTATTTATTTAATTAACCAAAGTGATATATTTTGCCTACTGTGGTTCCACACAGAGAAATCAAGTCTTTTATTTTTTGTAGTGAAACAAATAAACATAATGGTGAAGTACACATGTCCGGAATGATGGGTAGACTTGTATAAAGTGCCCATCGAGCAATTAAGTGTTAGGTGCCATAATAACTGATGGTACTAAAGCTTACAAGCTCACAAGGTTGGTTCCTTAATCACAGTTGGCCCAGGATCGGCATAGGAAAATAAAACTAAACAGCTGTATGTTTGCTACAGTTGTATTCTTACAACATTCAGGAAACACCATTAGAATTTTAGGATAAACTACAATTGCAATCTTGTGGTTTAAATTCTCTTCTTGAATTTGCTATTGCTGTTAGAGCTGCAAAAGGGGAAAACTCCTGTAGGCGGCGTCCCAATAGGTTTGTTCATATAGTGCACATCACTGGTTAAATAGCAAAAGGTTCAAAACCTAAAGTCAAAGCAATGTTTTAGTGACAAAGAAAACCTACCTTTGTTTGTGAGGAGAAGCTTTAGATTTGGAACGGCTAAGATTAAAACAAACACGTTCCTTAAGTTTACTAAAAACAACCCCCCCCTCAAAGACATCATATGTTTTATTCTCCAGCCAGAGATGCAGACTCATGCAGAAATGTTACTTTGCCATGCAGTATTGATCTGTGCAAATTTGCTATTTTGATAGTGCTGCAAGCTTGGCTTTATTGAACGCTGGAAATATTAAGTGGGGGCTATGAAAGTCCGTTTGATTCATTTCTTAGATTTTTTTTTCCCAAAATGTTTTTAAACTACGAAAAATTTGTATAACAAAATATAACATAATGAGGGGATAGTAAAAGATAAAAATAAAGGTTTATTACAGTTATAATGATTCTACGAGTGAGTAAGCATATTCACCTCCGGGCTGCAGAACCAGACCTGGATCTCCCAACGGAGCCGGATCTGCATGTACAAACAAAAACAATTGGGCGTGTTCTGTAACTTCATTACATTGTTATCAGGTTAAGCTACTGCATGCGTTTATTACAAAACAAGAGTTAAAGTCCAAGCCAGTATTAGGATACATTTCACTGTTATGTAGGGATTTTTTTCCTACAGACCTTCAGAACAACAACAACAAATTGAACTTTATCTAAATCCCACTGTAAAAATAGGAGCATGCTCCACTGTCTATTTCATCCACTTGCCATATACAGTGCCTTGCTAAAGTATTCTGCCCCTTGAACTTTTCAATTTTTTCTCCACATTTCAGGCTTCAAACATAGATACGAAATTAAATTGTATTTTTTTTTGTAAAGAATCAACAAGTGGGACACAATTGTGAAGTGGAATAAAATTTATTAAATATTTTAAACTTTTTTTTTTTTTTAACTAAAAAAAATGAAATGTGGGGCGTGAAATATTATTCGACCCCTTTGTTTTCAGTGCAGCAATATCAATGACCCAATGTTGACCTAAATGACTGATGATGATACACAAGACTCCACCTGTGTGTAATCATGTCTCTGTGGGTCTGAGATACTGTAGTGGAGAAGTTTAAAGCCAGATTTGGATACAAAAACATTTCCCAAGCTTTAAAAATCTCAAGAAGCACTTAACAAGCGATCATAAGGAAAGGAATAATGAGACCACTGCAAATCTACCAAGACCTGGCCGTCCCTCTAAACTTTCATCTAAAACAAGTAGAAGACTGATCAGAGATGCAGCCAAGAGGCACCATGATCACGCTGGATGAACTGCAGAGATCTACAGGTGAGGTGGGAGACTCTGTCCATAGGACAACAATCAGCCTGCACAAATCTGGCCTTTATGGAAGAGTGGCAAGAAGAAAGACATTTCTCAAAGATATCCATGAAAATTCTTGTTTAAAGTTTGCCACAAACCACCTGGGAAACACACCAAACATGAGGAAGAAGGTGCTCTGGTCCCATGAAAGAAAAATTTAACTTTTTAGCCACAATGCAAAAAGTTATGTTTGGCATAAAAGCAACACAGCTCATCACCCTGAACACACCATCCCTTACTGTCAAACCTGGTCCATCGTTTGATGGGCCTCCTTTTCTTCAGCAGGGACAGGGAAGATGGCTAAAATTGATGGGAAGATGGATTGAGCCAAATACATGACCACTTCTGTAAGAAAACCTGTTGGAGTCTGCAAAAGACCTGAGACATAAAGCAAAATCTACAATGGAATGGTTTCCTAATAAAAGTATCCAGGTGTTAGAATGGCCAAAGTCCAGACCTGAATCCAATAGAGAATCTGTGGAAAGAGCTGAAAACTGCTCTCCATCCAACCTCACTAAGCTCGAGCTGTTTTGCAAGGAAGCATGGGCAAAAATTTCAGACTCTTGATGTGCAAAACTGAAACATACACCCCAAGCGACATGCAGCTGTAAGTGCAGCAAAAAGTGGCGCCACAAAGTATTAACACAAGGGGGCTGAATAATATTGCATGCCCCACTTTTTCTTAAAAAAACATTTCAAAAAATCCAAATCAATTTCACAATTGTGTCCCACTTGTTGTGTTGATTCTTCACAAAAAATACAATTCCAAATCTTTATGTTTGAAGCCTGTGGCAAAAGCTTGAAACGTTTAAGGGGACCAAATACTTTTGAAAGTCACCGTTTTTTTTTTTTGTTTCAGTGTGGATTTTAATATCCGTGGTAATCCAGTAGAGTGTCAATGATTTTAATTCAGTCTCAAGCTCAAACCTTAGACCAAAAATGACAATCAAACATAACTGATGGTCAATTTCCTTCACCCTACCATAAATCCTGCAGACGCCCGATGGTCAGCCAGCACGGCGCTCACACATGTATTGATCCAGCTTCAGAACATCCTCATCCCGTAAAGCACTGATGGAAATGAACACTCGTTTCCTATCGTTCACGATCATCAGTGTTTTTTTCCAAATAGAAACAAAAAAAATACTACGATAATTGAGCTTCACAATTAATGAGATAAAGTAAAGAGAGCAATCATGAGGTCCTGGTGACCTGGATATGCCTGTAATAATATGGAATAGGTTCGAGTCTGTTCCTTTAGTCCTGGTTCTCTATGAGGAGATGCCTCTTTTAGACGATCGGCTCTGGTCATAAAAGAAAGTGGTGGCCAGTACTATTATTATCCCTCATCGGTGAACCTCTACCCATCATCGGGCTCGAATCATCACTTTACATCCTCCTCCCTCTCCAGACCCAGCACTTAGAGCCATGACCGGCTCTCCATCTCGTTTTTTCCTTCACTGATTCCATTAACGGAAAAACTAAAATGGAAGCATTTAGATCACAATGGCTTCAAATCAACGTTTAAACAACATCTGGATCACTACAGGCTCCATATGATAGTATGGAAGTAAAGACAGAGGCTGTGGTGCGAGATCATAAGGGAACAGTACAGACGCTGCAGATAAATGAAGTCGCCTTAATCGTTGTTCTATAGAATTTCAGCATCATGAGGTCTGAAGTCTACAGACAGCATTTCTTTTAAGAAACTGAGAATCTCGTCCCTAATGAATGAAAATCCACATTTTAAATAATCCAGGTTAGATTCACTGGGGATTCCCAGTTCAAATCCCAATCTGGGTGGAGTTTCCATGTCCTCCCCGTGTCAGCGTGGGCTTCCACTAGGATCTCCATTTAATTCCCACATTCCAAAAACATGGATTCCAATCAATACTCTGAAGAACATTCTGAACATGGGAGGGAGGGACGCCAGAGGTTTATGTAGCTACAAAAAAAAAATTGGTGGCTCCAGATGACCTCAGGGAGAAAAAGGGAGGAGAATGAATAATGTTTTTTAATATAGACGCTATATTTAATCATTAGATGTAAAAGCCGCAGTGGAGGTTATATAACGTGGGTGGGTCACTTGCTCATGGCGGCCTCGGTGGTGGCGCATTTTGATTGATCAGCTCGTCTTAACGTACATTAACAATGCTGCTGAAACTGGGCTCTTGGAAGACCATTAAGGCTTTACCTCGTTCAGACGAGGGATCGATTTACGGAGACCGGATGGTCAGCAAACGATGTTGCAGCTCAGCAGTTTAGTCATCAGCACTACATCATGACCGCTCTGCATCACTGTTTACAAGAAGCTTATTGTATATCTATAGGAATCTGATCCACTCAGACTGCAGAGCTGGATCTGTACACCGTTTCCAACACCATCCTTCTGTGGCGTTTCCCTCCCACTGAAGTTAAACCAGCAGAGCCATCCGTTACGCAACAGGAAGCTCAAGCCTCTGATCTTAAAACAGACCCCTCAGCCCTGCTGATCTCCACCGACCTACGCCAAGATCCCACACAGACCTCCGTGACAGATGTGGCTTTGTGGGGCTGATCGATCTCTAAATCCTCCCGAGTTAAGCGATCAGTTTCATTCATTCATTCATTATGTTCAGCTTATTCCTCTACTAGGGTCACGTGTGGGTTCCCCATGCCCATCCAGGGGAGAACATTTCGGGCGCTGGGCAGATACGCCCAGGACAGGGCGCCAATGCATTGCTGACCACACTTACTCATTCACACAGCCACACACACGAACACACACTATACAGGGCAATTTAAAGCATTTAATTTACCTTTAATCCATGTTTTTGGACTGTGGGAGGAAATCGGAAAACATTGAGTTTCCATGTCCTCCCCGTGTCAGCGTGGGCTTCCACTAGAATCTCCATTTATTTCCCACATTCCAAAAACATGGATTTCAAACAATACTCTGAAGAACATTCTGAACATGTCTGAAGGAGGGAGACACGCTGACATGGGGAGGACATGGAAACTCCACCCAGATTATGATGCAAACCAGGAATCCCCAGCACTGAGAGGTGAACCTGCTAACCACTAAGCCACTGTGCCAACCTGATTCATTCATTTATATCTTCCACTTATTCCTCTACTAAGGTCGTGGTGAGGTTTCCCATGGTCATCCAGGGGTGAACGTTTCAGGCGCCGGGCAGATACACCCAGGACAGGGCGCCAATCCTTCACTGGGTGCAACCCTGATATCATTTCAATATTTGAATTAATAGAAGAAAGCATTTAAACTTATTTAAAATTCTTCTTCTTTCTAGATTTCCCCTCTTTATTATTTAGGGGTCACCACAGTGATGAACTCACAGATTAGACTTGGCAAAGTGTTTTACGCCGGATGCTCATCCCGTCACGACCTTCACACTTGACCGGGCTTGGGACTCCCTATGGGGACCATTTAGAGCAGCCGATTCACCTTTAATCCATGTTTTATACTGTGGTAGGAAACCGGAGAACCTGGAGAAAACCTACGCAGACACAGGTAGAACACGAAAGTCCACCCAGACCAACGCGGAGAGGTGGACCTGCCACTTTAAAGTCAAATTGTCCTCCACATTTAACCCACCCGTGCAGTAAAACACACATACACACACTGAGCGAAGTAAGAACACGTGCCCAGAGCGGTGGGCAGAACTGTACACGGCGCTCAATGAGCAATTGGGGTAAGGTGCCTTACCCAAGGACACTTCATCCATGGTACTTATTTTTGATCATTTAACATTTGGTCATTTAGCAGACGCTTTTATCCAAAGCGACTTACAAGTATTCCTCTTAACATTTGGGGTCAGAACACAGGGGTACATAAAGAATCCTGGGAGCAGTGAGGGTGAAGGGTCTTGCTCAAGGACCCACATTGGTTATGTCAGTGGTCCTGGGATTTGAACCCACAACCTTTGGATTGCTGGCCAAGCACTCAAACCACTGAGTTACCTTACTCTCACCCATTATTGGTAATTGGAATCGAACCGGGGTCTTTCAGGTCACATGGCTGGTTCCTTAACCCCAAGCCTACAACTGCCCCATGCAGATGTTGTACACAGCACATATGTAAGGCTGCATATGTATTATCTCCAGCAGAGGACGCTGTTGCGCTGCTGCTACTGCAACAGACAAGTATTTACTTCCACATGTGGTGCTCATAATCTTCAGTTGTATCTAGGGTGTTCTGTTTCTGTTGCTCTCTGTATTTATTGAAAGAATAACAATAAAAAAAAGTGCTAAATGCGTTCCAGCTGCTGACACCCACCCTGCTAAAGTCTGCAGCTGTCTCGCCCAGAACTTCTGCTGCTCCAGCCTTTCTGAACTCCTCCCTTCCTTTTGTGCACTTATACTACAACATTCAGACATCTACTACCCATGACCCATGACACGGTTCTGGAATGTCTTTACACAAGTTTTTGGAGTATGTTTGTAGGAAGTTTGAGAGGTCGAAGCTCAGAGCATGCTCATGTGGGCCACCGCTGGCACTGACAAACCGCATGCAAACCAAAGGCAGCCCCTCGTGGGAAAACAATTCATCTGGACCAAGTAAGGCAGACTTCGTGCTATCTACATCTATATTATATCTGGTGGTGACTCGGCAGTGCTGCCTATAAGTTAACCACTTTTGGGGGATGTGTGGCCCTAATTGGGTGCGATTGTGGCCCATGTTGTACAACCAGGCCCAGCAGAGTGCTGTCCACAAGTGTGGCAAGCGGGTCAGCTGAAAATAAATCTGGGCCAGAATAAATGTGCTATAGATAGATAGTAGCTAGATGGTATACTTTATTGATCCCGATGGAAATGAAGCAGCCAGTAGCAGGTACATACTCATAATAACCCAACACAGTAATAAAGATAGTAGTAAAGGAAGTAAAAAATAAGAAAGCATCAGTAAATGCAATTCAAACCTATTCCAGATGAGGTCAGTGCAGTAATGCAACAATGAATATTGTGCAAAAAAAAAAAAGAATATATATTTGTTTGTGAAGTTATTCATTCATTCATTCTCTTCCGCTTATTCCTTTATGAGGGTCGCGGAGGAAACCCACGCAGACACTGAGAGAACATGGAAACTCCACCCAGATTGGGATTTAAATCTGGAATCCCCAGCACTGAGAGGCAAATGTGCTAACCACCAAGTCGCCATTGTTTGTGAAGCGTCAATATAGAAATAATGTGTATTAGTATTCGGTAGTGGAGGAGATCAAAAGGAACTCTATTTATTGGTCCCATTTGTCCTTTTGGGCCCACTGAGAGAATTATACAAAACTAAAGTTGCTATAAAGTTGGTACTCACATTGGGTAAAAATATCAGGTACAACGTGCCTGAAACCCTAACCCCCTTAAAAAAAACTAGGATGACGTCACGTGACGCTAACCCAGGTTTTAAAGTTTAAAACTCTAACAGTGGATACTTTTTACTTGGATGTGAATTTGTATTTATCCACTTCAATGATGTTATATGGTTTATAGCTTTAATACCGCGATTTTTTTTCCCATTTGCCCAAATAGTTTTCCGCGTGGGAACAGCTCGGACAGCTTTATTGTCACCATGGTGCTCCGCTTTCCTGGAAACTCTTCACTAAAGTAGAATGAGACACAAAGGCCCCCAATTGTACAAAAGGTCAAATCTGACCAAGACACTTAGAGCAATAATGGCTAAATCAATCTTTGCAGAGATGGGTACTCTGGGTTTCAGCTTTGTGGCAAGGTCAAAGTGCGATGGGGGGGGGGGGTATATTTAGCCGTCTTACAAAGCCAAGTCCCCGCAAATCCAAATTTTTGGCATGTCAATATGGCGTTAGAAGGGGTCCAAAACTTTTGAGAACTTCAAAACAGAATCCGTAAGCAAAAAATGTCCATTTTCTTCGTTGCACATTTTTTTTACTTGCTATTCTCATTTTTGC
>JAOUQT010000042.1:12584598-12595455 GCA_025769995.1 Xyliphius kryptos | reverse complement strand
AACCTTCACACTCTGCTCTTACTGGTGCAATGTGCAATTAATGAAGATTTGCCACCAGGCTTGTCCAATTTAGCCATCAAAACCTCCCACACTAAAATGACAGGTTTTTCAGTTTCATTGTAGGTGTGTATATATTAAATAAAATATATAATAAATAATATAATAATATAATAAATGTATATATAATAAAAACTAAAGGGGGAGACTTAAGAAGGGGGTCTTTAGAGCAGCAGGCATCCCAGAAGCAGTGCTTTCACTAGCACTCTGACAGTGAGTGCACGGAGCGAAGGCTTCCTGAACAATGCCTCCAGAAGAAGGTATTTTTAAGTTCATTTCTCACCTTACTATCTTCTGCCTTTTTCACGGAATCGCTGAATGTGCGAGTGCTTATTTATTTATTTCTTGCCGACTGCCTTCTGCTTTTTTTTTTTCATTCTATCTCTTTATTTTCTTTGTGTGAGTTGAGTACTTATAAACACATCCTTTGTTTGTCCCACTTTGTTTGTCTTTCAAGAAGAGCTAATAGCATGCAGGCTAGCACGCAGATTAGCACAGCTGTAGAGTAGCGGGATAACACTCTGTGTCCAATGCTCTCACTGCGGATGACCCAGGTCTTTCTGGCATATTAACCCCATTTAAGTTTACCAGCTCTCACGATTGGGTACATCCATGTGGCCCCGTAAAAATATAGTTACTGTTATTCGTTCATTCATTTTCATTCAAAGTTTAATATTATGTGGGAAGATGTGCAGACAAGACCACACATACTTACCATATTTATTTCTATAAATGAATATATATATATATATATATACAAAACTAAAATTTCCCTCAAAATTTGCTACAAGTATTTGCATTAGACTCTAAAACCCAGTGTCTAAAGAATGAAAATTCACACAATTTTCATTTCAGGATTCTCCCATACCTGAAACATCATTACTGCAACTTTTGCACCAGAAACAGCCAACACACCAATAGCAGAGCACGCACTTTCTGGGTGAACCCTTTTTCAAGATCTAATGGCAGGAGGCAGGATCACAGCCAATGCTATGCAGTAAAAAAGGCAGAGATTATGACTGAATGCCCATAGACATTTCATTTTTATGCTTCTATTCTGACAAGTTGCTCATTCTCATTCTTACTGAATAGCTACAAATAAGGGATGTTAACATCGAAAAAATGCTTTTTAAGAGATGTGCAACTACTTTTGTTAGTTCATTTAAAACTGATGCTTATTCAGTGTGACTGAGCCATTCAATAAACTAGGAAAAGATTCCACCTTGGAAAAGATGACCCCATATTCTCATGCATCTCATATAACATTGGTTGGTATACCTTTGGCAATAAAAGAAAATCCCAAACAAGAATACTACATTTGAATTCAAAAAGGTCTTCACTATGTTTTAATGTATTAATGCATTATAATTCAATTATTCTTTCATTAATTTATTTACTGCAAACTTGCATGATGAAAGTACAACTGGTATTATCTGTATAGTCTTTAATGATACAAACAAAGGAATATTCACAGTATTCACATCTGGACTGTTCCTGTTGCAACAGCTATTATTAAATGTCCATTTGCATGTGAAGGATGAGTTTTAATGCCATCAGACAAGATGCAAGCAGCTCAGTGAGGTGAACAACAAAGACCCCATTAACACCAAGCAGCCTGCACACATCTACTCTCGCTAAACAGGCTACATTCATCACAAGCTCAAATTCACTCCCTTTCCCTCCATTTTTATCTCTCTCTCTCACTCTCATTCACTCTGTCTCTTCATTATACATTCATTTTGCTTGCACATTGTTCCCTTGTGGATTAAAACTTCATTCTCTGCTCATCCTTCTAATCCTCCATCAGTGTAATGTGTGTCATTTGCGTAACATTTCGAGGCACTTTAGAGTATCTAGAAACATGATACTGTTTTCTTAACATCAAACACATACTCAAGCCAAGTATTAAAATAAATGGTAAAATGGGAATTTGGAATAGAGTGAAACATAATATAATAAACAAGACTATAACTTTTGTGAAAGCAAAACAGTAGGTCAGTAAGTATTTTTAGCATTTTGTCTCCATAAAAGATAGGTTGTGCAGGCAGAGAGTGAATAGCAAAAGTCTGTGTATGAACAAAATTAAATGCAAATGATCGGTCTTCTCCTTACCGATTAGTAGCAAGTAACTTTTGTACATTTACCATTTAATAAAGGTGATTGTTTAGGCTATAAGAGGAGAAGTGAAGGTATAAACATAGACCCACAAATGTGCAACAACATAGAAATAAATGCCAAGCTTTAGTATCTAAGGTCAATTGTAAACCGGGACACCGGGCTTGGGGGAGTGCAGGGCTGGGGTGAGGGGGTGATGCTACCCATGCAAAAGTGGTTGTTCTAGCGTTAGGTTGGTGCTAAAAGTGTTTGCCTTATATGCAACAGTTTTTTAGAGGAACTACTAACAATGTTAATTTCCTAAGTGAGGCTGGGGTGGACAAGCGGGGACTTTATAAAAAAGGGACATTTAGGGTAAACTACATTCTCCTGGACACACTATTAAAAGCTGGCAACCCTAATTGTACAAGTGCTAGCCATCTGATTGCATATGTTGCATAAAACATATTCCCTAAACTGTAAGATTTTGATATATATTTTTGTAGTAAATGGCACTGTGGTTCAAAAAAACCTATTGCATGTTACATGTATTTTGACACAAAAATACAGTGTATCCTGTATGCAAAAGGATACAATCTGTTATGAAGCATTACTTAGTTGTGCATGCTGGGATGTGTCAGCCTGTTCTTCCTTTAAGGGTCTTTAGAAAGACTGATGCCTTGCTGACATCGTCCTTCTCCATCGCATTAATGAAGCAGCTATACCAGTAATGGCCTTTAGCTGACGAGAGCATAAGAAACAATCCAGGATCTTCCTTTTTTCTCTTATTCTTCTATTATTATATAAGAATCGACCCTGAACCCCTGCAGCTCTACCTCATATAACATTAGCATCCGATTTGCTGTGCTCTTTTGGGTTTGTGGCGAGAGCTGGTAGAGTCACAGCCAATCATTTAGCTGATCTGCATAAATATCAGCACAGCTTTAATATATTTAATTAACCCTTATTTAACTGAATTCTATATATGACATAGAACCAGGCCTCCTAGGTTCTCCTAGGTGTACAGATTAGCAGGCAGCTACATATACTGTAGATTTCTCTCTAATATGACTGTGGCAAGCTGTTTTTTTGTCCCTCACTCATTCACTCTGCCACTCAACATGTATAAAAGCAGATAGTGTAACCCTTACCCAGGACTAAGGATCTAGGGTGGTAAATGTTACGGACTAGTGTCTAGATTCGGAGAGAGTAATTGGTGATATGCAATGAAATACCTGGAGCTAGGATTTATAAAAAGAACTCTTATTATTTTAGAGAAAGAAAAATAAAATTGTTTACAACTTTAAATACGATAACTACCAAGTGGTATGGTCCACACGTCCATGGGCAGAGCTTATCTGCTTTCCATCAAATCAGAACATTATCAAAAATCATGACTGTCAAACCAGGAAATCAACTAACAGAGAGAGAAACAACATTTCCTCTTTTAAAAATAAGGGTTTTTAAAATATACTGGGTGTACATTAAAATAACTATGGAGAGGAATATGGTTTTTTTCAGTACTAAGTTACAATAGACACACATAGGACCTTTTTTTGCCTACAGGAGGTTTCACATATAATACTAAATTAAGAGATTTATATCAGTCTGACTAAGACAATGAGTGCATCGTATTGAGTTCCAGCACATAGCCATCACCTTCAGATGATGATTGATCAATCTGGACCACCAGATCAATCAGTCCACCAGGACTGCCCCGAGAGAGCTAGAGTGCGAGCAAAAACAAATAATTGCACAAGAGTGGAGAGAAATTTCCTATTCAGTGTCTATGGTGGCTGTTATCTCTTGAGCATCACAAGAGAAGGTTGATGTTTTGAGCTGAACTGGGAGCCTAAATATCATCATGGACTGAGCTCATAAACTCTATGATAACAGAAGGCAGAATAATGTCCAAGAGCAGGACAGTAAAGCAAAGCAATGTGCTTAACGAATACCAAGTAACATTCAAAGTGAAACCAAAAGGCAGAGTGATGTTACTTTTAGAAAACAGAGGCTGAACCAAGATGCAGAATATCGTCAGTGAAACCGATAATGAAACCCCCAGCAGAGCAGGGAGGAAGTGCAATGTTGTTGGTAACAGTAAGGTGCCAGGCAATGTCCCTGATGAAAAGAGAATGCCAAGCAACACCTCCATTAAAAACACAGAGCCCACCCCATAAAACAGCTGATGGTTCCCACAACACAGAAACTGAAACCAAGTGAAGTGAGGAATACCGCTGCGCAATTCTTCCAGTGTGATCTCCAATGCTCCCAGCTCAACACTATGCAACAACCGTTTGCTGTACAAGAGAGGCAAACAAAACTGCATGACTTACACACTTATTGCAACCATATGAGTTTAGAATGAGTGCAAGGTATGTGAGTAATATCAATAGTGTAAAATAATTAACCTATCCCTTTATTCCTCCTCTCTCACCTGCATCTCACTCTCTCTATGTTTTAGGTAGTGGTGTATTTTTTTATATTCATACACTATATTACCAAAAGGTTCCCTTTTATACGTTTAGTTTTCTTCTATGGGTATTCAATTTCAAAGCAACCTTTTTTTGACTGATCATTTATGAAAGATGTGTTTTTTTTCCAGAATGAACCCTTCTATGAGGCATGATGAGTCTTATTGTTTTGATGGGTAAAAAAAATAATAAGTCAAATGACAGTTTTATATAAATTATAAGCTAGGGCTTTTACAGTCATCGGTGAACAGGTAATAGAGAGGCAGAATTATTTCCAGCACAATCGTCGAGACACAAAATGAAATATTTTATTTATATAATAATTTTATTTATAGACAGAATGATATACATATAAATATTGATACAGTATTATATTTGAGATAAAATGTGAGACAAAGTGCCCTTTTATACAAAATCCATTCGGTACATATGTTACGTTACTGGAAAAATTATTAGAGTAAATATGGAAATGAAATGTCCATTTTCCTCCATTCTTTTAGGCCTTGGGGATTTAAAAATGATTAGCTATGCTTTCAAAGGAATTACAAATAGGAAAGTGAAAATCTGAATGCAAGTCATAAATAGTTACCACATGACCTGCAAATGGAATTCTATTCCATAAATCAACTAATGTCTGAACTATACATGTATTTCTGTACAAACATCAGAACTTTAGACTTATTAGATTATGAGACTATTGCAATAAATAATTATTGATAATTGCATTTGTAAATGTACAATGCTATTTTTTTAGTTATCTATTTAATTTATACACATACGATACCTAACAATTCATCATGATAATTCATAATAAAAACAGGAAACAATGACCATTTAAGGCAAAAAGAAAACAAAGGGGACAAATACAGAACCAGTTAAGTTCTCTAGATGGTATGACATCAATCTTTCTGAGCAATAATTTCTCTTTTTCAAAACTTATTGACATTAAAAGCCAATAGCAAAATCTAAGTTTTAGAGTTGTATTTAAGCCTAAGCCTATATAGTTTGTTAAACATACTATCTCTAATAATGAACGTTTATTATGGAAAAAAAAGTATGTTGGTTGGCAAAATCTGCTACATTTGATTTAAAATGCATGCAGCTTTAGGGAGAAATTAAATATCTAAAAGAAATTACCTTACAAACAACTGACATCTCAGATGGTTCCGCTCACCCCATTTTTTCTTATAAGTTTCATTGCTGGTGAGTGATAGATGAATTGCCATTGGCATGAGACGACTGCCCACAAGTTAAATACAACTATTAAAATATAATGCTTATATACAGTTTTTTGTTACACAAAATTTGGCACTGTAGATAGTTCAACTGTGCTACTTTGTTATTTACTGCTTTTATTTACTGTAGTAATTAATGATTTATTGAGCTATTTATTGAGCTCTAGGTGGCTATTAGTCCTATAGCTGGTACTGTGCTGCAGCACTCTCCTGCTCTTTTGCTGCAATGTATTCTCATACTTCTGTGTTCTTCTGCTCCTTTGCTGCAACATATTCCCATGCTTCTGCATGCTCCTGCTCCTATTCTGTGCTGCAGCATGCCTCTCTTCCTGCTCCAGAGTCTCTGTCTTCCTACTCCTGAGGATCAATATTCATCTGCTTCAGAGGCCCAACCTCCGTAATTGTGAATTCTTTGTATGGTGTATGGGTGGACGCTCACTTTCAGAGTGGCTATCTAATCACCATTTTAGACTTCTTCCATACTCTCCCTGGTGCGCTTGATTAAAGTCTAGATGTCCCATCTGTTCATAAGCCTGCTCCACCTGTTTCTAGAACTGACCATGAGAGCCTGTCAGCTCATGATCCAGTTTCTGGGGACCTGTCTGCTCTAGTTCCTGTCTTTTATAGCTATAAGTGTCTCCTCCAAAACTCCACCCTGCAGTATAAGTTTAGAGTCCTCTCTGTGATGCTCCACATTTTCCTGGACCACCCAAACCCTACAACTAATTGGAATTCCATGCTTCTTCTGTTCTATTTTCTTAATGACTTTGCAATACTCTGTGTTTCTCTATAGAACTTGTGACCTACATATGCTTTTCTCTGTTCCATTGAGAACATATTAATAACGTTCCTGTTCTAAAGGACTAACATCTCCCAGGGATTAAATGACTGATTATGTTCTCTATTTACAGTACGTTGAGAGTTTTCTCTCTGGTTCTTTTTAGTATTACACTGAGGAATTGGACATTACTTTAATTATGCTATATTTTCTGTGCTCTCATTGCATGGCTCTTGTTTTGTCATTATGTTTTATGTTCAGTTATGTTTTTATGTTCAGCTATTTGTGTTATATTAAATATAAACTGTGTTTAGTCATCATCAACCATCACATGTTTCTGTAATGGCATGTGGATATCAAGACAACATGATAGATAAAATGTACACTACAATTTTTAAGCATTGTACATAATATATAAGAATACATGGTATATTATCATTATTATAAGCCATGTAAGGTAGTCATGAGTCTAATTATCCAGTTTCATGAGGTGCACATTGCAACATGTCAGTGAAGAATCAAGGCTTATACAGTGGTGCTTAAAAATTTGTGAACCCTTTAGAATGTTCTATATTTCTGTATAAATATATGACATAAAACATCATCAGATTTTCAACATTCTAAAAGTAGATAAAGAGAACCCAATTAAATAAATAAAACAAAAATATTATACTTGGCCAATTATTTATTGACGACAATAATCAAATATTACAAATATGTAAGTGGCAAAAGTGTGTGAACCATGACTTAATTGCCATTAATGCTGGCAAGCCATCCTGGCCTAGATGCCATGACCAAACCATGATACTACCACCACCATGCTTTATAGATGGAATAAGGTTATTTTGCTGGAGTGCTGTTTTATCCCTTCTTCAAACATAACACTTTTAATTTGACCCAAAAATCTATTTTGTTTTTGTACATCAAAAAATTCATCCAATAGCCTGGCTTGACCACATGATCTTTAGCAAACTTTAGACGAGCAGCAATTTTCTTTTTGAGAATAGTGGCTTTTTCCTTGCAACCCTGCCATGAAGACTATTGTTGTTCAGTGTTCTCCTGATGGTGGACTCATGAACATTATCCACTGTAAAAGGGCTTCAGTTGCTTAGAATTTACCCTTGAGTCCTTTGTAACCTTTGCAACTATTAAACACCTTGAACTTGTAGTTATGTAGGTCAACCACTCCTGGGTCGTCCACTCCTGTTGTTGCTCCAAATTATTGAGAGATGATACTTTGAGATAGCTTAAGAAAAAATACGTTGTGAATCATGTTAATCATTCTCTGTAAAATCACTCCTTATAGCCAGTTAGTCTGTTTTTAAGAACAGTAAAACACACACACTGAGATAGGTCATTGCGGGGTGAGGAGGGGGAAGCGCAGACAGATAAGATAACCCCTATGTGGACAGTTTATAGCCCCCCAATTACAAAACAGAAATAAATCAATTCCTGGGGCGGTTCCTCTCTCTCTTTCTCTCTCTCTTTCACCTTTTGCCTGTACACATAGAGTCTAAGTAACACAGACCAACATTCCAGGGCAGAGAGCTGAACTCTCTCATTTTTATTTTTTTATACTTTGTATTCTTTAATAAATAATAATTTCTCTTAACACTTCGTCTCACTGAGTTTGAATTTCCACCACAGAACATAAACATATTTTGCCATGTACAATCATGCAAAGGACTTACAGCTGTGTTTAACTTTCTTGTTAATTCATAAGTGTATTCAAGCTGTGTTTAGTGTTTCTTGAGTGGGGAAATGTAACATTTTTATGCTGCGCCTTGTTGCATAGTGTTTATAAATTCTCGCCGTTTTAAACTGACTCTACTTGCATTTATTTCTGCCTATTTTATATAGAAATTTTGCTTTCTAAATAACCCTAAAACGATCCTGCATGCACTGTCTGTCCAGTTACATGCAGAATGCTGTCTTGTAACATGGAATCAGTTGAGATGTGGCAGGGTTATTTCCAAGACCAAGAGAAAGCCATTTAACACCATTCACATAAGGTAAGCAATCTCATGAGCTACAGGTACAGTGATGGTTTGGGAGTCATGTCATCTTGACTCATGCTTCCCACTGCCAAAAAGCTTTTTTTCCCAGCAGCACTTGGCACCTGTTCACACGGACAAAATACCAATCCCTGGTTTTATAACCATAGTATCACTGTGCTTGATTGGCCAGCAAACATGCAGGACTCAAATCCCATCGAGAATCTATGGGGTATTGTCAAGAGGACAATTAGAGGCACCAGACTCAACAATATAGTCAATCTGAAGGCATCTATTAAAGCATCCTGGGCTACCATAACACCTCAGCAGTGCCACAGGCTGATTGATGCAGCAATTCGTGCAAAAGGAGCCCCAACCAAGTATTGAGTGCATTTACTATACATACTTTTCAGTAGGCCAAAATATCTACATTAAAATTATTTTTTTCAGTTTAGTCTTTTATACTGTAATATGCTGTGTTTGTAATGAATCTATATAATATATGCATTTCACTTTTTGTATTTAATTACTGAAATAAATTAACTTTTTAATTATTTATTTAATTATTTTTTAATTATTTGAATTTATTAAGATGCGACTGTAGATGCAGTGCTAGAGTTAATACTATTTTCCCATCTGCTTTTGCTCCTTTTTATCAGACTATCCACCCTTGAGAGAAAACTGGTTTCCCACCCAAAGAATCGAAAGCAAGGCCCAGCAGCATCTAGCCAGCCAAAGACAATTTTCAGCACGTAGCATATTCTCCTTGCTCCCCCGAGGACGTCTCAGTACCCCACTCTGTCACTGACAATGCACCTTGCTCTACTGATGATGTCATGATTCCATGCTCGGCCTCTTGCATAGTTCAATCATCCTTGTGCCAGGAAAAGGTTGTGGTGCGTGGAGGTTGGTATGGCTCGTGACTTGGCCAGGTCACCTAGTTACACTCCAGACATTTAGCGACTCTTCATTTTGCTTAGTTTAACTACCCCTTGTGCTTTTTTGATGTTGTCATTCTTTCCAACACCTTATCATTCCCATCTTCTGCTGCACTAAGCTCATAGCTCTTCATCTTGCTTTGCGCAGGCATCTTGCCCCTGGTGGATGCACTTTTAGCAGCTTGGAGAACCCAGCCTCCTTCGCAGGAAGCACTCAGTTGGTTGCTCCACACTCAGACTTCACCCAGAGCTTCATTCCCAAGCCAGGTCCTCTTGTTGGCATGACACACAAATGTTCTATAATTAGCCACAACTAGCCATAATAAAAATAACATTGTTTGTGATATGTTTATTTGAAGCTAATTGAGGGGAGTTCTGTAAGGAATATATGTTAATTACTATGCCAGCATACAGATACCAGGGTTCCTTGCAAAAAGAAGCCATCTCTATGCTCCCTGGGAATGCAGCAATATTTTCCCCACAACAAGTGACACAGCTGTGTTTAATTTTCCCACTAATTCATGAGTATATTTAAACTCTGTTCTTGAGTGGGCAGTAATGACATTTTCCAAGCCATTCCACTTCACACTCTATAGTGTGTTTGTGAATATTTTGCCTTGACTTGCCTTGTGTTCTGATTTCAATATTTTTCAATGCTTTTGTGAATGTAGTGAATGTTTTGACACCTTGTGTATTGTTTTATGCAAAATCAATATCTGCTATAATGCTAGATGTCTTCTGCTGTAATGATTCCCACACAAGTATTTGAGACAATAGCAATTTTATTTTATGTTGCACACTCAAAATGGGGGAAACTAAAAACCACTTTTTAGTTTTTAAGTGTTTAAAAGGAACTGGGAATTGAAAAGCATAATTAAGGTTATTTCAATGTTCGACGGATTACTGAAGCACGATGAAGCAAACAAAACTGCAGCTCACCAACACTATGGCCAGAAACAGTCCGCAAAACATGAGAATAAAAAAAATGTAGTCCATGCACAGTAATCTACAAAAAAAAAAATATATAACAAAACGTGAGCAAATATTTATGACAAAATCATAAACTAGGACGTATAACCAAGGCATAGCAGCATACACCATTTGAAAACATACCAGTGAATTGTCCACCCCGCTTGTTACTCACACATGGACATTGCACAAAACAATAGTTCAATTCAATTAAATTCAATTTTATTTATAAAGCTCTTTTAACAATAAGCATTGTCCCAAAGCAGCTTTACAAAAAACGTTTTTATCATAGATGAGTAACGGTGGCAAGGAAAAACT
>JAOUQT010000042.1:12563715-12576204 GCA_025769995.1 Xyliphius kryptos | reverse complement strand
ATGCCCATCCAGGGGAGAACGTCTCGGGCGCTGGGCAGATACACCCAGGACAGGGCGCCAATCCATCGCTGGGCCCACACTCACTCACATATCCACACACTATACAGACAATTTAGAGCATTCAATTTACCTTCATGTTTTTGGAATGTGGGAGGAAACCGGGAAACCCGGAGGAAATCCACGCAGACACAGGAAGAACATGTAAACTCCACTCAGATTGGGATTCGAACCGGGAATCCCCAGTGCTGAGAGGCAAATGGGTTTGGAGTTTATAAATTTAAAACCCAATTTAGGCGAACATTTTTACAGATGCGTTTCAGTAAAGTCACTCATTAATTTGCCTATTTGGCAGGATAACATCCTTTAAATCTGTGTTTATTCAAGTTTCTGGAAAGCAATGCGCTATAGCGGGACCGGACACGTTTAGTCCTCTGTTGCTGTTGATGTGCAAGTCGTAGCATGCGTTACAGCATTAACTTCATGTTAGCTGTCGCAAATCTCCTCCTCTCTACCCTCATCTCGCGTGGCTATTGCTATATGCCAGGCGCCTCGCATCTTAAACGGCGCCCATTGCTATACACCAAGCAACCTCGTGTGTTCCCCATCTCTCCACCTGTGCGCCAATCGCTTGATGCTAAGCGTCTTGTGTCTTTAAAATCAACAAAAGGACTAAAAGATGCATTAACATATCAGCTTTTCAGGCAGCTCACCTAAGGTGTCTGCATTAAAAGTTTACTTAAATCTGCAGGATGCACACAAGACCTTTGTGTATGTATTTTTAATAATGCAAAAAAAACATGCTACATCACAAAGTTAATATTAAAGCCTTCAATTCAGAGGTATGTATACATACACACCTGTAATTTGCCTTAGATAAAAGATTGAGCATTTAAACTGTAAATCTATTCTTAATTAAGTCATGGATTTCTCATGTAAATGCTGCATTTTTTGTTTTTTTTTATTGCTGCAAAATGACCTGAGAGACATATGCGGACAGAAAAGCAAGCCATTTTAACACTGAGAAAAAATAGGTATTACACAAACATTGGCTATTGCCAATACATCCATTGGTAATATATTGAAAAGACACACCCAGCCCCACACACACACGCACAAACATGTGCACACACACCTTTAAGTAAAATAATTTGCAGCAAGTGTAATCACCTCTATAAAAGCAGAAGTACTTGCAGTTTGCTGGTCTGGAGCTTTCAGGTGTTTGTGTGTTTAAACAATGCCAAGGAGGAAAGAAATTAGCAGTAATATGAAAGAAACAGTTGTTGTTGCCCATTAATCTGTTTATGAGGCCAATTCCAAACAATTTTAACTCCATCATTTCACAGTAAAAAGTGGAAAACATATAAGAGCGTTAACAATCTTTCCAGAATGAATTTTGCAGAAATTCAAAGGCCAGACTGTAGAAAATAACAAAATACACAACAGCTACACCTCAGATTGCAAAAGAGCAGGCCAGCATGGCTTTGTAAAGTTGAATCTGAACTCCTTCTTTTGGCTTTTTACCCTTTTTTATTCAGGGGTCGCCACAGTGATGAACTCGCATATTAGACTTGGCAGACTGTTTTACGCCGGATGCCCTTCCTGACACAACCCTCACTCTCTACTGGGCTTGGGACACACAGACAATCGGGGCAATTTAGAGCAGCCGATTTTTCTTAAATCCATTTTTTTTGGAGTTTTTGGAAAACCACAAGGACACAAAACACAATCATTGCATTATAAAAAAAAACTTTATACCAACTGTTGAGCAGCTTTGCAGTCTCATCTCATCTCATTATCTTCCGCTTAGTTCTCTGCTAGGGAATCCCCTGGGATTCCCTGGGAAACGTATTGGGCGCTGGGCAGATACACCCAGGACAGTTTGATGATCAATAATTGGGCAGTGGGCACACTCACACACACACACAATATAGGGGTAATTTGGGTAGGGGCAATTTAGAGCAGTCAATTCACCTTGAATCCACATTGGAATAGCTCAGTCAAAATCCAAATCTTAATCCAAGTAATATGCTGAAACTTGAAACGTGAAATATTGCAGGAATGTAAGCTCATAAACCAAAATGAACTGAAACAATGTTGTAAAATTGAGTGGACTACTATTTCTTCAGAACAATGTGTGAGAGACTAACAAATTCTACAAGCTATTTATTCATAAGGTGTATTCAGTTTTTTGACATCGGGTTTTATTTTAGAGATCTCTGGTAGTGTCAATATTCTCTGAATTATTCATGGGTGTGTTTTGGGTGTAAAGTGCAAAAACGCACTTTACAGCTTGTCACATGCCCTTCCCTTTAACAGTCAGGTTCGGTTAAACTTTGGAGGAATTCTATTTCAGTGGCACAGTGTGCAAATTTGTGTTGATGTACAATAATGTTGTTTCATTTTACTTATTGCTGATGTAAAAGTTTAAATAGCTGTCAAATAGAATGGTCTATGGGTTTGGGCACTGCTATGTGTCTGTGTGTGTAACAATCAGGGGTGTACAGATGTATGTTGACAATTCACTGCTTAGATACATTGAATGTCTGTCTTTTGATGTGCGCCTTGGTTGTTATATATATATATACACTCACACACTATCAGGAGGTAAAATAGCATGGGATGTCACTGAATGGGGCAATGATCAGTTTTATTTGCAGCAAAAAGGGGCATCATCACACTACCACAGATTTGTTGAATAGGAAGAAGAAGTGCTGCTAGTTTTTTTTGTTCTAGTTGTGTAAAGCCCCGAAAGTTATGGTATACCATAAAAAACAGCTACACTAGATGCACTATGGGACTGAATCTAAATATAATGCAACGACTTTCCTGTGGTCACTAAAATCAATTTTAGTCTAGTGGTCATAAGTGAGATTAATATTAACAAATGTTGAAATATCACCCCAAAGTGGTTGGACAGTGTTGCCTCATCCACCATATGGCCTTTTAAACACCACGTCCCTTCAAACTTTCATCTTTTCGGGCCTCTTAAAGATGCTTTATGTTGGCCACACTTTCAACATGAGAGCATAAATCATGCAGTGAGAACATGGGTTAGGTAAATATGACAAGAGCTGGTACCGGCAGGGAATACATGAACTTGTTTCACGCTGGCGTGAGATCATACAAGTTGTTGAAATCTATGTAGAAAAACACTGGTTGTTATAGAAACGTTCATTTATATCATCACCAAATTACAACTATTTTAAATAACTATTTCAGAAATATAATATAATGTCCCACATTTTAAGCAATGCTTATAGTAATAAAGCTTGTATGCTAAATTTATTGGACACCTTTGTGCGGTTATAAAAACTTTTAAGGTTTTTGGACATAGCTACTTTTAGTAGAATATATCTGTTATTGCAGATAAGAAAAGTTTTCATCATGTAACTTAAAATTTAATTCCAATTTCATTTATTCATTCATTCACTCATATGATCCTGAAATTAGTTCCTTTAAATTAAAACCCTGACATTGATGTAATTGTTTAATGTGATAAATGTAATTCCTTGGTCTTAATTATATTCCAAGGTCATTGTTTCAGGTGGCACGGTGGCTTAGTGTTTAGCACGTTCACCTCTTAGTGCTGAGGATTCCCGGTTTAAATCCCGATTTGGGTGAGTTTCCATGTCCTCCCCGTGTCCGCGTGGATTTCCTACAGTTTCCTCTCACAGTCCAAAAACATGGATTCCAGGTTAATTGAATGCTCTAAATTGCCCCATATAATGTGCATGGATATGTGATTGAGTGTGTGCCCAGCAATGGTGTATCTGCCCAGCGCCTGAGATGTTCTCCCCCGAATGGGCATGGAGAACCCCACCGTAAAGGAATAAGCGGAAGATAAAGGATGAAGCTCATTGTTTCCATTTAATTCATTCAATAACCATTTAATTTTACGCATCTTCAGTCCTATATCTTAAATTCAGACCTGATTACAGTGCACAATTGAGATTCAAGGGTTTCCAATTTTATGGTTTGATCTAGTGTTCTGGTGGATGTGGCTGGTGATGAAATTAAATATGTATGGGAATGTATAAAAATCAAATAATAATAATAATACTGTTGCTACTATCTTTTTTAAACTTTAAAACTTTGAATTTGGTACCAAAAAAAGAAAATTATATATTGTTTAATGTCTCCAAGTACTAGGGAAAAAAAAACGTATTTTTTTTTTTATTGTTGTGAAGCATGTATTTGTTTTCAAGGAAAGTTGTACATAACACCATGGTATTAAATACAGCAATTTAGTACAACACCACAAGAAAACATTTTAAGACTACAGTAGATTCTTTTTAATTATCCAAAAATAAAGCACTTTTTTTATATCAATTTTATTTATACGTCCAATATTATACATTAAGGAAACAACAAAACCTTATGGTTTAAAAAGCTTGAGGAAAACTATAACCAAATAATAATTGTAAGGTATTTTCCCATGGCTAACCAATGATGCCACACAGCATAAAACAGCTTCCAAACCATAATTACTCCCCAAACAATCATTAAGCATAATCACTGCATTAAAACTGCTATTTGGGATTTTTGCTCCTTCAAAGCTTTAAGGTGTGTGCTTTTACATATTCCACTAATCAGGAAAATAGCCTGACATAAAACAAATGGTTCTGTTTATTTGGCTAGAGTTGAGGTTCTTGCCCAAGCTGAATCTGTTAAGCCTTCAGAATCAATATACATTTAAAATCATGTACATATGTATAATTTATATAATGTATATGAGGAATCATATGTCTAAATTCAGTGAAGATTAGACAGTTGAAAAACACACTCCTCCATTACCTTGCCAATTAAGTGCTTAATCATTTTTAAATGGAACCTATTTTAATAATAAGATTACTAAATAAGGAATTGGAAATTAAAGCTGGGTCTTCATTAAACATATTTGTGATAATAAGAGTTAAAGTGTGTATACATTGTTTAATTTATTTTATTGACTTTCTATAGAAAACAGACAGACTCACCTTTAACAGTCTTTACAACAATGTACACAATTGCAGTTGAATGTTGCTCTAGCATTTACACTATCGTATGTGTATAAATCTTACGCCAAAAATAGTTTTCTCCAGTCTATATAGCGTTACAAACGTAATACTTTGTGTTGTACGCCACCTTGTGGTGCAAAAGAAAACGTGGTTGCTCATGTTTTACCTGCTACACTGTGCCGATACTGTCGGTTAATTTAGTCTGTCAGCTTAATTGCTTAAACAGTCATTGCCGAATTAGCTGCTCATAATTACATCAAAATCAGAATTGGCGGAAAGTAACACAACTTTTAGTAAAATAAGATCAACAGTAACAAAACATCAACAGAGAGGTGTCTGCTTTTCTTAGCGGTGGTGTATTAAAACTACACTCAAAACTGCAGCTTTAAAATGTACGTGCTTGATCTTAAATTTGCATTTCTTAAAAGTATTTTATAGTTTGTTATCTAACTCTCCAGCTATAAAAGAATTGTGTCTTTAAAGTTGTTCACGCCTGAGTGGCTTATATTAGGTTACACTGCCATCTGAACAATAAAGGTAACTGTAACAATGAAAATTGTTTGATATAAGTGTGTATTTTTATAAAACTTTTGTTGTGAAAAATTGTCTGAAGGAACTATTGGCTCCCAGGTATCTTCACTTTATCAAATTTGGCCCTCTTTGTAAAAAGTTTGGTCACCCCAGCATTAAATGTAGTCTCGCCATTATGTTAAAGTGTAAATAAAATCATTTACAGCAAAATAAAAGTAAACATAAACTGACATACTTTGGAAAACATATGATTTATATTAATACTGTTCAAGACCATAACACAAGGTGCTTCAAAAAAGATATTTATTTTTGTTATATAATTTAAGGTAATGTGTAAGAAATTAAAGTGCTACATTAATACATAATTCAATTCTATAAAAATAATCTAAATAAACGATTGTGTTTAACAAATTGTGTTTTAAAAAGGCTTATAATAATCAAACAAACCTCTGAATGCACTGTTTGAATCAGTCCAGAATTTAAAATTATAGCGGGCGACATGGTGGCTTAGTGGTTAGCACATTCGCCTCTCAGCGCTGGGGATTCCCAGTTTGACTCCCAATCTGAGTTTCCATGTTCTCCTTGTGTCTGCGTGGGTTTCCTCCGGGTTCCTCCCACATTCCAAAAACATGAATTCCAGGTAAATTGAATGCTCTAATTTGCCCTGTATAGCCTGTGTGTGGATATGTGAGTGAGTGTGTACCCAGCGATGGATTGGCGCCCTGTCCTGGGTGTATCTGCCCAGCGCCTGAGACGTTCTTCCCTGGATAATGAATGAATGAATGAATAAAATTACAGCACTTTTGCAAGTAAAGAAAATCAGTATACAAAACTAATATTTTTTGAAGGATTTATAATTCTATCCACTTTCCTCTTTTTATAAACGTTTATATTAACTGTGCTGATTTCATGATTTAAGAAATTGGATCAAGAAAATAATGCACTATCAAGCACTATTAAATTAAAAGGCTTATCATCATAACCACATGAGCTTTGGGTAATGACCGAAAGAATGAGGAGCCAGTTAAGGTGGTTCGGGCATCTAGTAAGGATGCCTCCTGAGCAACTCGCCAGGAAGGTGTTTCAGGCAAGTCCAACTGGGAGGAGACCTCGGGGAAGACCCAAAACACACTGAAAAGATTACATATCTCAGCTGGCCTGAGAATGCCCTGGAAACCCCCAAGTTGAGCAGGTAGAGGTGGCTGGGGAGAGGAACTTCCGGGCCTTTCTTCACTGACGTCCCTCCGAATACAGAGTTTGTGAAACATCCTTGTTTGTTAAATTAGCTATAAATCTCAATAGAGATGAATGATGATTAATGTCATTGGAAATCATCTTTGAATTTGAATCTTAAAATAGTGAGAATCTTTAAATAGGGAGAAGTGATCTAAAAAAAAAAATCAAATAAAACAGCAATTTCCCCCCCAGGGATTAATTAACTATTCTGATTCTGATTGAAACATGACACTTGTGGGGACAGGAGTACTTGAAATACTCATGGTCCAGTCTTTAAAGTTTTGAAATAATCTGAGCTGACTTGGGGGTGTAGTGTGAAATAAGCCGTTCAGCTTCTCTCCAGCCCGTAAGCAACGCTCCATGGACAGTGGAAAAGAAAGATTTGTGAGTGGCCTCTCCAGCAAACAGCACCTGCAAAGGCTGACATGAAAGAAAATGAGAAGAGAGTGAATAGTAACAACTAAATATAAAACAGAACTGGTGCAAAGATGACTTTTGCAAAAACTGCATTTAGTTTACCAGGTTTGTTGGTATTATGAATCTCACATGCAGGTTATGATGTACATTAACGTCTACATTATAAGGACAAAAGTACGGAACAAAATTTAGCAAAGTCATGCATTTTCAACAGATTAAGTTCCAACATTATGGGTGGTCATTTCCCCCCCCCCAGTATGACTATATTCCACAAAAAGAGGAGCAATTCACCTTCAACATTTAACCAAATCTGTGCACTGAAAAACATATGTGAGCACACATGTTTGAAGCGGTGGGTAGCCTTAAACATGGTGCCTGGGGAGCAATTAAGGTAGGGGCCTTTCCCAGGGGCAATAGTATCGGATTTGACTTTCAGGTGGCAAGACTATGGCTGTTCAAAATATTGACTGAATTATCAAAAATTCTACACCCAATAAAGTTTTAAAGAACACCTTTCCTGAGAAGTGAAAGATGCTACAGCTGCAAAATGGTGCACATGGAAGCTCCAGTACATGTAATGTATAGGTGTCCCAAATATTATGTGGCATATATTAAGAAATAATGATTGTTGTATTTCACAGGCCTAATTATATGTAAAGTTTTACCCGAAATGTATAAGTGGTTAAAAAATTTCTACATTACTGATGTAGATTGAGGGTGGCACGGTGGCTTAGTAGTTAGCACGTTGGCCTCTTAGCACTGGGGATTCCCAGTTCAAATCCCGATCTGGGTGGAGTTTCCTCTGGACTCTCCAGTTTCCTCCCACAGTCCAAACACATGGATTCAAGGTAAATTGACCGCTCTAAATTGCCCCTAAATTGTGTGTGTGGGGTTGTGCGGGTGAGTGCGTGCCCAGTGATCGATTGGCACCCTGGTTGTATTTGCTCAGCGCCCCAAACGTTCTCCCCAGAATGGGCACGGGAAACCCAGCGTGACCTTAGTAAAGGATTAAGCAGGAGATAATGAATAAATGAATGAATGAATAATGTTGATAGAATGCTGTTAAGCTGCTAGGGGGCAGATTGTCTTCATCCTTGGCTTACTCCCATAGATATGACAGTATATGTTGTAAGGCAAAATTTTTTTTGAAATTACATGACAATAGCAGTTCTAAATAGAGAACAATTTAATAAAATTACTAAACATGCCCTGATTTGTCTCAATTTCTGGAAAAAAAAAATACATGAGCATGAGAATGCATAACTACCATTAAAGTTAATTATTACAGTCTTTTACAGTGAAGTATAAAAAACAACAACAACAACAAAAAAAAAAAAATGGATGACGCTTTTTGTACAGCAGCCAAAAAGCTGCCAAAAGCTTACTTGAGTTAATTAATAGCAGCACAATTAAAACTGATCATTATTGATCACAGCAGCAAAACTTAAGTAACTAGTATTTCCAGCAATTCATCACGAACAATTTTAATATGTATAGCATGTAATAATGTGTGATCTGAAGCTCGAGTGGAACAAATACTGCAAATTACCTTTGAATTCGAACCAGTTAATGGTAGAGGCTCTGCAAGGTTGTCGATATCTTGACCTGAGCAATCTCTTGCTAAATAACTATATGATCCACAAGTATAGGGCTCCAGGAACCACTGAGACCGCAAAAGCTTCTTTGGTGTAATTGTTGGATTTCCTGAAATATAATATATTGTCAAGATTATATTATATTAAACATTTTAGGTTTATATTAACACTACCAATTCAGTCATTAGTCAAACTGCAGTTTATTGTTGAATTGTCAAGTTTTATTGAAGAGCAGCAATGTCTTTACACCTTGCTGTAAATGTTTAATCTATAAAACATAGACTTTGTCTCGTCATATGAATCCATGGCAATTCAATCGGCAACACCCTCCCATTGCACTGGGAATCTCATGAACACTTCTAATGCACAGTTCAGGGCAGTGCGCCTGGGACATAATGTGCCAAGTACAATATTCTAAATAAATACAAATACGAAATGATGCATGATGCTGAGGCTTTTCCCAGAGCCAACGGGGAATACATTGCCAATTTGTTACAAGGTAAAGAAATACATTCACATCTGGAGAAAATTTTATATCGCTGTTTTTTATGCAAGAGTGTCATAAAAGACCTCGCAGGAATCGAACCAGGACCTCCTTGCTTTAAGGCAACAGTGCTACTCACCATCATGCGGTCACATGCATGTCAAAAACAAAATGTTGTGGATGGTAGAGATGGGGGTGAAGTACATCATGTAATTTTAGGAATGAGGCACGGGAGGGAGTGCATTATTGTGACTAAATCACGGGAAAAGTGTTGTTAGGCACGACGTGAAGCAGAGTAATAAACTGGTCTTCTGTGACATAATCTAGTCCGTTTATTAAATGAACGC
The DNA here is from genome assembly GCA_025769995.1 of Xyliphius kryptos. NCBI lineage: Eukaryota > Metazoa > Chordata > Actinopteri > Siluriformes > Aspredinidae > Xyliphius > Xyliphius kryptos. The sequence continues at coordinate 12,566,597 of JAOUQT010000042.1, read as the reverse complement.
TGATCGCTGCGTAAAAGGTTTCTGGTTTCACTAACAAACAATTACAGAATGTCATATGAAGCAGTCAGAGATGTACATTATTGTCAGTAATGTCACGGCTGGACAAACGGCTCAGTGGCAGAGATGGGACAACTGTCTCTAAAGTCATGATATCCCTTTAGCCAGACATACATTTCAAATCTCTCTGTAGCTAAAATACCAATCAGGCATTTATTTATAATTATATATTGTCTGTTAAAGCGAGTAAAACTTTTAACAGTCCTAACTAAAGATCCTTGGTCAGAAAAAGCAGAAGAAAATGCAGCGCTGAGACAGAAAACTCTTAGTCCTCATGTCTACAAAGATGAATAATGAGGAGATGTTTTATATTGGAGATGCACTGCATTAATTAACTTATTTAGCAGAAAGTGCCAGAACACTTGTGATGTTCAGCCAAATAAATCAGTTTTGGGAAAACCAAAAACAGTTTGATTTTTTAATTCAGCGTCATGTAATTTACTCACGAAACAGAAATCATGTGAAAATTAATGTTAGTCATCAGAATCGCTTTTATATTTGACGTTTTTGATTCTTTATGTAAAAGCTGCCTAAATGAATGATCGACTGCATCCTGCATTCAGGCAGCAAACATAGAACAGCTCCTGTATTGTTTTTCAGATGCAAACACCAGGCAAACCTCAAATGACAAGACATAATTATTACATTTCACATAACAAAGCTTTGTACATTTCACATAACACTACTAATGAATTCCTTCAGAACGTGCATATACTATGTTACTTTGGCGTCTGTCGCTCTGCGTTCTGACACATTACATTTAGTTACATTTACATTTAGTTATTTAGCAGACGCTTTTATCCAAAGCGACTTACAAATATCCCAACTAGATTGGGGTCAGAACACAGGGTTAATACAGGACCCTGGAGCAATGAGGGTTAAGGGTCTTGCTCAAGGACCCACATTACTAACTTCAGTGGACCTGGGTTTTGAATCCACAACCTTTAGATTAATAACCCAACACACTAACCGCTAAACTACCAAGAATAAACATGCATCACATTATTTTTTTGCCTAATGCTATTCTAAGGTTGCAAGGGAGGGTTCCCCGTGCCCATCCAAGGGAGAACGTCACAGACGCTGAGCAGGGCAGAGCGCCAACCTATCCCTGGGCACACACTCTCTCACACTATATACCGTAGGTGCAATTTAGAGCAGCCAATTCACCTTGAATCCATGCTTTTGGACTGTGGAAGGAAACTGGAGAGCCCGGAGCAAACTCCCATGGACAACATGGAATCTCCACCCAGATTTGGATGCCCAGCAGTGAAAAACATGCCGACCACAAATTAGATGTTCTCTAAAATCCACATGGGAACATTTTAAAGAAGTTCCTCAGAACACAAGATCCATAAAGGTACTGATGGGTCAGATTGGTGCGGAGATCATGACTGAAGATACCAACGTGGGTCCTTGAGCAAGGCCCCTAACCCTGATTGCTCTGTCTGTAACTGACCCCAACCATGATTGTAAGTTACCAAATTACCAAATTTGCAAAGTGCTGGTTTGCTTTTGGTTCTGCTGGTGGAAGAGCGTTCTCCCACAAGGATCCTTAACTCTGGTGATTCGGAATCACAATCAATCTTTAAAAGTAGATTAAAAACCCATCTTTTTACCTTTGTGTTCAATTCCCTGTAGATAAAGGTGCAGATCTCAGGTTTGACTGTGTTCGGTTGGTGGCCTGGGATGATCTCTGCTGGTATTTCACCTCATCACCTTGAATCCATGTTTTTGGACTGTGGGAGGAAACTGGAGAACCTGGAGAAAACCCACATGGACAACATGAATACTCCAGCAAGATTGGAATTCGAACCTGGATGCCCAGCGGTGACAGGAGAACAGGCCAACCACTAATAACATTCATTCATTTATTCATTTATCTTCCTCTTAATCTACAAGGGTCGTGGTGGGGTTCCCCATGCACATCCAGAGGAGAAAGTCTCGGGCGCTGGGCAGTTACAACCCAGGACAGAGTGCCAATCCATCGCTGGACTCACACTCACTCATAAACACATACTAGCCAATAGGGGCAGTTTAGAACAGCCAATTTACCTTGAATTCATGTTTTCTGAATATGGGAGGAAACCAGAGAACCTGGAAAAGAGACATGTAGACACGGGGAGGACATGGAAACTCCACACAGACTGGGATTCGAACCGGGAATCCCCAGCCCATAATGTGCTAACCACTAAGCCACCAATAATAACATGTTCTCTCAAATTCACATAGGAATGTTTTAAAGAAGTTCCTCAAAACACAAGGTCCATAAAAGTACTGATGGGTCAGTTTGGTGTGGAGAACATGAGCAATGCACACATGGACGAACGGATGCCGGTCGAGAGGGGAGGCAGGACCGAGGGCGTGTGGACTTTCCATGCAAAAGATTGGCAGAAGAAATGTGATGAAGTACAGAATGATGACGCCATAAAACACCATCACAGGTCCATACTTACTCTTTTTCCTGCAACATCACGCAACACACGCACGGCGTGCATATCGCGCAACTGTAAGATCCCGAGGATTATGATTTAATCAAGTTAGAATATGACGATCCTGACAGCAACATGGCGCCTGTCAGAACCCACCCCGAGGTATTTATAGTGATGAAACATGGTCTCATATCTGGAGAGGCTTCTGAGATTTCTGCGCCTGGAGACACGCTGCGTGTTTCTTTCTAAATAATAAGTAAAGCGATTTTTAATCCCTCTAGAGGAATCTATTTATACTGCTGTATAATTCACTCCCTTCCCAATAGGAAGCAGTGACTCGCTCTGTGAGATGTTTTCAGACCGCAGTAGCATCATGATACTCCTAGCACAACATTA
>JAOUQT010000042.1:12494834-12505024 GCA_025769995.1 Xyliphius kryptos | reverse complement strand
AAACCTGCACCAATGCTTCGAGCCTTGCAACCTTTCCACTTTTTCTCCTGCACACACAAAATATCCATAATATCCAGTTCTCTACCTTTCTCTGTCATCGTCCCTACATTCAGGGTAGCTACCTTCAAGCCTACATGCTTGACTCTCCTGTTCTCTCTTGGTCTCTTCACACGCTTCCCTCCTCGTCGTCTTCGGCAAACAGTAGCCCAATTTCCACCAGTAAATGTGCTGCTTGCTGCCAGTCGGTCATTGTTAACTCAGGCCGCGACCGATCCGGTATGAAGTAACATTTAGTAACACGCATTTACATTTTTTGTAAATGTTTTACGCCGGATGCCCTTCATGATGCAACCCTCACCATTTACCTGTACTTGGCACTAGAAATACACTGGCTTGTGCTCTCTAATGGCTGGTTTAAATGAAACATTCTATAACACTGAATTAATAATCTAAAGTATTATATATATGTGTAATTATATTTATAATATTGGTTGCAGAAACCCCCAAAATATTTCAATCCTATATCAACGCCAGTATGGAAAATGCATATAACATTTAATTGTTAATTACATTTATTTTGTTTCATTGCAGACAGTATGAAGTAAAGTTATTCACTCCTACATTCATTTTCTATATGGGGAAGCCGGACGGGGCAAAAACAGAGAGGGGAAATATAACATTACAAACAGGGGAAGACAAGACACCATCATGGAGGGGAGCCATTGGCTCAGCACCACTGACCAGGGTGGAGTCATTGCTGGGATACTCACAAGGCGCTGGGTGGTACCATGGACCCACCACCTAGGGGGGTTTCCCAGATAGGGGAAACTTCCTGCTATGGTTTTCTCATCCAGGACTGTGAAATCATAGCCATAGATTGGCTGGACAGGGCACCAGGATCAACAGGGCTGTCTCTTTCTTCTATTCTTTTTCTTCTTTGAAGTAGAGTTGCTGCCCGCCGGCACCAACAGGCAGATTCGCCAAGCAACCCAGGTCTGCATAAAGTCATTACTGACCCTCTCCTCGATTTATATGATGGCGGGGTCTGCCAGCATGTCCAGATTGTCAGACTCATTGGCGCTGGACTTCAAATAACGGAGGTTATCCTGCCTCCCTACTCTGTCCATTTTTAGCGCGTTCATTCTGTTGCCATTCTGTACAAAAAACATAGAACACAAAGGTGAGAGATTATTTATACCAGAAAACACAAAAAAGAGCTTATGAAAAGTAAGGTTAGGATTGTGGCAGGTGAGGAAATGGGATCAGGAGGCTGCTGGTCCTGATAAGAATAGTCTGTCTTTAATTAAAATGGCGTGTGCGCCTCTGGAGCAGCCATGCCCTGGGGATGCACACCAGACACACAGAGAGAGATAGCGACGGAGAGACAGACAAATGCAGACAAGTCACAGCCCCAGAGCAACCAAGGAAGGATTTAATTTAATTTAATGTCACACAAAGTGTGGGGATTAAACAAAATACTGCAAGTTAACACAAAATGGCCAAATAGCAAAGCACTGAAGATTTTATATTTTATATTATACTCATGTTCCCAAACACTCTGTCATATCCACCACCAGAGGGCGAAAGGAACTGTGTGTCCAGACTCACCTGGTTTCTCACACACACTCATGGTGAAATTGCACACAGCACATACGTTTATTGAATGCACCTGATATGTATTGTGCTTCATTCCTCTACCTATTTAAGGGCTGCAGGAATTAGAGAGGGTGTGGATCGACTAAAAGGGAGTAGTCTGTCTATGCTGCAGATCTAATGGTTTTCTCACTCAGTTTGTCTAATGTCTTGATTAGTTTTTGCTATTTTGTCAGTTTATATCACTGAACTAGAGACATCTGTTGCATTTCTTTTTATATACCAGTTTGTGCTTGTTTATTCCCCCAGCACTTATACTTTATACTTTGTGTGTGTGCCATATTGTACAATATCTCTGCTATTGTCTCCTAAGCTCTTGTCTGGAGGGTTTTGTAACATACTCTGGCTCTTGGTTCTCTGGAATAAAAAACATAAACAGTGAGCAAAATCGTTATTATCGTTAACATAAAAAATCACAACATTAATCATTCCACAAAAGCATAGTAATTCAAAAATCAAACAACAGAGATCCACATGGAACAAAACATTGCAAACTCAAAATTCAACATAAAAAGTTTCAGAATAAACCAGAGATAAGTTTGTTGGCCCGCAAGGAGGTCTAGCCCAACTGCTCTTTATATATATGAAGACCCAATTAGTCTCAGTTGTTTCTAATTAGGGCTAGTGCTCCTGTATAGTGAGTGAATTGGGTTGTGTGGAGGCCAAGGCTTCTTTTTGCACATGTTTAAGTGGCTTTTATGAATGTAATTTAATATTGTAGTTCTTTGTCCTCTTATTATTGTAGGGGACCTGGTCCTATAGGTAATCTCATTAAACTAATACAAAAGCAGAACATGGCTTTATCTGCTATGCAACATAATTTGCTGCCTATTGTGTGGGGAAAGTGGTTAAACATTGACCAAAGCCCCTGATAACGCTTTTGCTGGGCAGCACTATAGTACTGGACAGTACTAGCTAGCAATAGCTGATACTAAATAGGGCTAGTAATAAATATGGCTGTTTACTGTAAGGTTTTTAGGTAACCACTCATCGTGCACTAGCATCTAAAACAATTTCATTTACAACTACAAATGTTTCAGGTCAATCTGTTGTCATTTATTCATTTGTGAAATTATTTTTTTTCTTTTGTGCACTTTTGCTATATGCAAACAATTGTCTCAAAATAAAAAAAAAATGTGTTGACTGGAAATGTCACATCAAATTCAACATTAATCAATCTCTAAACTATGGCCGTCATATAGTGTTGGTCCATATAATAAGTCCTAGGCATTACCTTGCAGTAACCAATTTTATGCCAGACTATGGCCAAAAACAAAAACACATTGTAGGCAGCTCAATAATGTACTGAAACATGAAACCTTGAGCAGAATAAATGCTTAGCCATTTGCAGTTTCTGAGCATACACTTCTGCATGTGAGAGCCTTCTGGGGACCTATTTCCTTGTCCGTTCTGTTAGCCATGTTTTAGTAGATGACATTATGTCAGACAGCCTAAATGTGTGGTGACATAATTACAGCAATTTGTGAATTTGTTAGTAGCAAGATAAATAAAATCGCCTTCAAGTTCATAAAAGATCATTGTTTTCTGCTTCTCACATTTAAATAATACATGTTTTTAAAAGTAGACAATGCCCTCTGTAAATAGTAAAAAAAGATCACTAAAGTCAGAAACTGTGTGCACATTGCAGTCATCATTGTCTAAGAGTCACATTACATATGATGCTGGAAACTCTGTGCATCATTATTTTGCTATCTGGTGTGATGCTGGGGCTTAAGGAGTCTATAGCAGAAGAATCAGTGAGTAGCTGATTAGTGGTGATTTCATATTCTGCGTTATACAATGAATACAATGAGTTCTATGTATATTTAATTTTTTCGATTTGTTGGCTTTATGACAACGAGGATGTGTTATGGATGTGATATGTCATCACAAAAAACTCTAAAACAGTCTAAAACAAAATTATGACAAAGGAGATACTGGATTGATATTAAAGTTGCATGCCTCTTCTAATATGTCCATTCATAGTAATTACAATGCCTGTTGTATTGCAAGAGAATTTTGCTTAATTGTTGATGTAAAGAATCTAATTCAAATCACTTTGTTTACTCCCATGACAGATAATATTAGCATCTGCACTATAGCCCATCATGTATAATATTATGCCTTATATCACAGCGTATACAGAATACAATGCGTTGTATTGCACTGTATTGCACAAATGACACTGCAAGATAATATATTTAAAAAATTATTATGAGGAATATGTTCATTTATTTTTATTACATTTATTTATTGATTGATTTAAAAAATACATTTTGTCTCCTTTGGTTTTTTGTAGAAAATGGCCTGTGAACCTGAAATACCAACTAGGAGACTTGTCCATTGATACCCAAGAAAGATGTTCATTTGTTGAATGTGTGCTATATGCGCTTGTGTTTCTTTGCGTCACTGCAGTAAGTATCGGTAGGATTTCTTTCTCGCTGATGGAGACATCTGTAGGACTATGGCTCTAGATGTTGTCCTGTGGTGTGAACTCCTCTGAACCTGAGGGGCTTGTAGTCTTCTCGCCTACTTCCCACACTGATTGTTTTGTGAATTTTTTGTCTTAGCCTTTAGTGTTTTTGTGTAATAATAAATATCCAGCACTTCCACCAGCGTTCTGTGTTTTGCTGCCCCCTAAAAACAAACTTCACTAAAGTTAGATTAAGTTGAAACAAGGACCAAACACAGGAAATCTAATTCATAGTATGATATGTACAAAGGAAAATACTGAGCAATATAACTAGCAATTAAAAATAATTAAAGCAGATTCTTGCACAGTTTCACTTGCCAAAAAATCACAACACAATGTCGTTGAAGTTGAAATGTTTTCATGGTTTTTATAAGGCTGTCAATTAACAAGATGTCCAGTCTCTTTCAGTATACTGATCATCATACAGAAGCATCCAGGGGACTTAATGTTATTTGAGCATTTGTCTGAAAAATGTCTTGCTTTGCAGCTTGGAATATGTAGCCATTCTGAAGCCCCATCTATTATAAGCACAGCTTCAATGGGTTTTCATAGAATGAATTACCTTAGGAATGAATTTAAAAATGTTAGGAATGATTCTTAATGAACCAGCCATGATGCTAATCACATTATAACACAGACCCTCTAGCAATGTAAATACTGTATGTAAAAACAAAAGTAAAAAGACACTGTATTTGACATGACATTTTAGAGAACGCAGAGCTTTCTATATAGTTTGAGGAGAGTTACCCCTACACTATTTGATCTCATTCATTTCATTTATCATATAACTGATAATTCATAAAGCAGATGTGGGTTTTTTTTCTTTTTATATGTAACACAAATCACACATACACATAATTTTAATAGTTAGATTTCTGATAAGCCTGAAGTCACACCGTCCACAACCCACACCCACTCGGCTTATGACCCATCTAACTTCAGTAGGTTTGCAACAGGCCATTGGGGTGGAAAATTATGTCTTGTCATTAATCTAAAAAAACTCTTTGTTTTCACAAGATTAATCTCCTCGCCTTGCTCCACTTAAGTTAAAAGATCAGCAAAACCAAGCAGGCTGTGTCTGTATCTGCAATCTGTCGAGCTATGTTTGAGAACTCACACAAAGATGAATAATGTTCAGCTGGCATGCTTTTTAGCTGCTGTTTTTTCTGCATAATATGAATAGCTTAAAGCTCCCTGAGATCTTGTAAGACTAAATACTACAAGTATTAATGAGTTTTACATTCTTATAGTAATAATAATAATAATAATAATAATAATAATAACATAATTATTACTATTATTATTTTTGTTATTATTAGTAATAGAATTATTGTTCTGCCACATGTTCCTGGTTCCTAAGAGTTTTACAAATAAACATATTTGCATGTTTAGGTCAATCACAAGTACTACTTTATAATAAGAAATAAAGTAGTGACAAATCATAATTTTATCGATTAATGAAATTGTGTCTTCCAAGCAACCTAAAACAAGGCTTCTTAATGTCATGTCGGCAATATAGAACCTCGTACATTTATTTATGTGAAGGGTGAACAGAGACTAGCTGGTCATCCTTTGTAAAATTAAAAAAATATTCATATGTATTTGTAGTGATTTTATATTATTTAAAATATATTGATTGTTTCACAGTAATCTACAGAATACAATTAAAATTTAGTTATATGTGCATATAATCCTCTTGATAAATTAATCCTTTAGGATTTATTTAGGATTTAGATTGGATTAAAATCATTAAATACCTGATGGTTACCCAGGTCCATTTTGTTATTGTCCATACAGCAACACAGCAAGGCCTAATTAAGAAGAGATAAGAAGAAATCTGATTTCTTCCAAAAAAAATTTACCAGTGCCCCTCAGCCTTACAAAGGCATGCCTTTAATGATAAACATAAACAAATGGGGATTGAAGGAACCACTGAGCAGAATAAACAGGAATGGGGGGCTCATAGATTGAGACAGTGCAGGGGCAAGCAGGTTTCTCTTATTAACCTTTCTGAAAATGGTCTGTGTTGAGGAGTTATTGATGACCTGGGTTATGTAGTTGCAATGAATTCTCTGGGAAGCTGAAATTAAAGGTTAAAACACTCACATTAATTGTACTGCAGGACTGCATATTGACAACATGTTGAGCTTGTCCACCCCTCTTGCCTAGGAGGGCGGAGAGAGATATGGGTGAGTATTATAAACAAACTGCTTTTTGATGGTGCGCTGTGGCTGAAAAACCATGAATAACTCTGAGGGTAGTTGCTAGCAACAGCCATCAGAAACCCCACAGGACTTTATTTTCTATGAATAAAATCACCATGGGACTCTACAGTAGCTAACACACTGCATTTCCACATTATTACATGCCTCTTATGAGCACCTCCACAATTTCATACAATAACAGACCAACAGCAGTTGGCGCCCTGGACTCCCCATAGATAGCTATGTCTATTCAGGTTGAAATCAGTAGTAGTTCACTACTTTGGGACATTATGTATGACACGAATGGAATGAAATTTAAGGTGAGTCCGTTTGAATGAAAAGCAGAGAGGGGCAGTGGGAGCAAATTGCTGACAGAAAATAGAGAGTAATTTTCATTCTCCCTGCTGAGTATGACCTCTGGGTGCGCACAGTCATGAAGGTAATGGTGATTGAGGTAGATAGGGGAAAGGCGACTGGGGTTACATCAGCAGTTGTAGTAAGTGTGATTCATCAAATGGTTGTTTTGCAGCTTGGACGCACAGAGATTTCACTAACGCATTGGGTTCAAGTTAAGGCTAACAAAATAGAGGCCTTAGGGTGCAAATCAACTTAACAGGAGGAAAAACGATCAGGGATAGTGATATTGGCAGAAGTTACAAAAGATATATAAGTAATAAAAGAGAATATATTGGGGAAAAAAGAATAATAGACACTGTAATGGAATAAGCAACTCTAACTGTGTTTACTTGAACTAGGTGTAGTAGGTCAGTTTTTTTGTTTTTAAACACGTTAAACCTAACTTTTTCTTTAAATATAGACAATATCACAGAGTATAAACACAGCTTCTGTATCTGTGAAACTTACGTGAATCATATATAGTATGATTCTAGCTGAGATCAAGACAATATTCAGTCGTTTTGACCAATTTACACTAACTGACATTTTTACTTCAGTAAAATATAAATATATCAACCATAACAACATGGAAACCTTTATTTTATTTAAGCTACACTATATTTTAAAAATTATTTGCTCACCCATCCAAATGATCAGAATTGGAGCTGGCCCCTTCTTCCAACATGACTGTGCACCAGTGCACAATACAAGACAATACGCCTCTTTTATTTGTCATATTTTATTCTTATTCTTCTTTTTAGTTGCATACTGGGGGATTTTCTTGGATGCATTGGAACGGTGATAGACTTTGAGAAAGGAACCATACACCTGAATGGACTAGCAGACAAAATTCAAAGCAGGGTTACAGGGCAGGCTACGTGGGTGCGGTCAAGTCCTTCTCATGGTCTGGATGTGGTGTACATGCATGTTCTCATGCCAGTATTGCATGGACTGTGCAAACATAGATTCTGAAGTACCCAAAGCAGTAGGAAACCATGGGCCATGCAAGGACTTGCCTCATCACAACCGCTGGATTGAACTAGTGTAATTCATCATGGGCCAGTGGCAAAAGTGCTACGATCAAACTCGCGAAGTGTAAGGTTGGAGCACAGCGATCTGTGCCAGGTTTGGGGGGCTGAACCATACAAACTGTTGTTCCACACTAATTGAGTACACTCATCTTACAAGCTATGCATTGGGTGCTGAGTTCGGGACACATTTAGCCTGGTTTTTGTGTAGACGTGGAGTTGTTTGGGTGGGGATACTCTGGAAATCTTTGGAGTTTGCATGTTCTCTGCATGTTCATGCGGTTTCCTCCCACATTCAAAAGACATGAATGTGTGTGTATGAATGTGTGCTTAAATCTGGCCTGTGACCCCATTTGTATTAAGAAAATAAATGAATGAATGCATATACACCTGCAGTCAGAATTCTAGTTCAGGTCCAGACTCTGTGAGGCCACTTTATTTCTCGTAAACTAGCCTTGCCTTTAAGGATGCTGATTTGTGTACAGTCGCATTGTCACACTGGAACATGCTTGTTCCACAGATTTGTGAAAAGAATTTGGGAAAAACTTGAATATGGTTTGATAGTCATGTGGCAACATACATTTTGTTATACAGTATATGGTGTCTCTAAATTAATTATTTTGCAGCTATTGACAGTTGCACCCTGTTTAAAATAATAGAACAAAATACTACAAAAATTCATGCCCTCTGCTGAAGAATAGTTTGCATATATAGCAAAAAAAAAATTTATATCAGATCAAAAAGAATAAACTATATACTTATGTAAAATAAATTTACAGGACTAGACTTTGTGTATTAACAGGCTTATGTGTCTGCTGCATAGTGTGTATTATTCTGTATATAAAAACCAAAAGAAATATGAAGGTTATGTAATTTTTGAATATAAAATTGTTTAAATGATTTAAATAATACAGAAATTAAACTGACATTGGTAAATGATGAATGTTTGAACTCTTATCAATTATCTATATATCTGCATAAATATGTCCTAAAACATGATCAGATATTCACACAAGTCCTAAACGCAGAGAAAAGGAGACCAGTTTGAAAAAAAACTGAAATATCATTATACCTGGTTATTTATTTATTGAGAAAAATTCCTCCAAGCCGGTGTGCAGTACTGATAATAAGTTACAGGAAACCTATATTTGCGGTTATTGCAAACCACTCACAAATATGTAATATTGGATCATTTTCCTCGATAAATAAATTACCTAGTATAATATTTTTGTCTTATTTTTTACTAGGTATCTCTTTATCTACTTTTAGGACTGATCATGTATTACATAATATGTATGCAGAAATATAGAAAATTCATAAAAGTTCACAGTAATTCACAGACATATATTTAAAGAGAAAATAACAGAGTACATAAAGAGTTTCCACAGTTGTAGACCTGAACCTGGTAGAAAGTAGACAGTTGTTGACCTGAACCGGGTAGACAGTTAAGGGGCATCTCTGAAGCATTTAATAGTAGGGAGTAGTTTAATGCTGTAAGACAGATGTTAAACAAGACTAATGTAGAGCAGGCTTTCCTTTTCACTATGAAAACTATTTAGATTGTACCAGTCACTGACGGTTTTTTGTACAGTTGATGTTTCCAAAGTTGTTGAATTGAACCTGGTAGACAGTGTCAGGTTAACTTCAGAAAAAATACACAAGAAGTTAAAGGAAATAAATGTGGAGTTTATTTAAAAAAACAGCTAATAATAATAATGTCACTGCTCAAGATAGCATCCTTCTGGTTCTCTGGCACGTGGCCTAATAAGGGATGCCATTGCCACTGGAAACCTCACACACAGAAAGATTTACCTTGTTTTTGATGATGCTGTTTATAGTTCTCTTACTGACATCCATGTTTTTCACTTAAGAACAGTAATCTTCTGCTCTGAAATCATCTGTCATCATCTGTCCTTCATGTGTCACTGCAGCTCTTTAGTGAAGCTAACACATCGCAGTAAAAAGCACCTACATTCCCCAACTGTGTAGTCAGGGTCCTTACTGTGTGGAATTTGCATTTTTTTTGTCTTTATGGGCTTTCCACTACAGTGAAAAGGCATAGGCAGTTTCTCAATATGCATTCTTTTCGGTACTTGTGTTCTTGTAAAACATAATAATCATCACCAAGTATTGGTTCACTTGAAAGTGTGCATCTAGCAAAGTACAGTCCAAACGTTCTTGTTCCAATTATTTTATCAGGAATCAATCAGGTGGTAACTTGTGTGGATTAGTAACAGCCAAGATGTTTTGGGGTCAGCCGTGGTTTACTGAATAGGGTAAAGGTCTGGGGATCGCTGGTTCGAACCCCACTTTAGGCAAGTCATGGCTGAAGTGCCGTTGAGCAAGGCACCCAGCCCCCAACTGCTCTCCGTGCGCCTCAGTAGAGTGCAGCACACTGCTCCAGGTGTTCAGCCTTGGATGGGTTAAATGCAGAGA
>JAOUQT010000042.1:12459580-12475249 GCA_025769995.1 Xyliphius kryptos | reverse complement strand
TTGAGCAAAACTGTGCTCTTACCCTGCTAATTGAACCTTCACACTCTGCTCTTACTGGTGCAATGTGCAGTTAATAAGGATTGGCCACCAGGTTTTTTCAATTACAGGTTTTCAGTATCATTGTACTAAAGTACACTAAACCTCAGTGTACTTTTCTTCATTGATGCTGCCAGATCATCAAAACGTAAATGACGTTTACCATAAGAAGTGAGACAACAATTTTTTACCTTTAATTTAGGCTGGCACTTTTAAATTTCTGAATAATAGTGTGCACTGCACAGTAGAAAATATGTAAAACAGTTCAATATAGAAATCCTCTGCCTATAGTTTTTCCTCAGTCTTTTGTTGACATCTCTCTGAAATCAAATGATATTTTTTATCTCATTACTAGACCTAAATTTCCTCTGTCCCAACGTTTGCTAGTGTTTATTCACTAAGTAAATGTAAGAAGCATTTTGTTAGCATTTACCATTTTGTTACAAGTGGGGTGAAAAATAAAGTAAAATAAAGTAAAAAACCTTGAAAGCAATAAAATGCACTAGTACTGAAGGCTAATGTGTCATACAGCCTGTTAGAAAAAGCTAGAACAATATTATATTAATTATATTTCTGAGCTTAATCCATCTGCTCACATGGAACCTAATGAAGAAAATGAAACCAACCGCAAAAGCACTATAATACTCACCAGGTACTAGAGGTAGGTAATAAGTTGGATGTGTAGGGCACGGCAGCAATAGTAAATTTCTGTAAGCCACTGCCACCCATAAGAAAAGCAAAACCTCCATGTGGAACACGGGAACTGAACAGAGAAAAATAAAGAGTTAGACAAAAAACTAGAAAAATGAGTTGTGTACATTTGTTTTCAATTTAAAACATAGCTAGCTGATTAGTAAAGATTAAAATAAACATGAAATAATTCCAAATATGACTACATTTTGTAAAAAGAAACACATTTGAATGAAATTAAAATGTGGGAAGTGGTATCTTAGTGATTAAGAAGTTGGACTAGTAAGTCACCCCCAAACCAAATCTGCCTCTCCTGGACACTTGCACCCTTTCCCTTAACCCGGTGTTATGCTATATAAATGCAAGTTGTGATTTTAAAATGATGAAAATGTAAATATTGATATTCATCTTCAAAGTTGCTGCTTAAGCACTCTTTCAAATATTGAAATTGCCAGATACTGAGACCCTATGGACCAACATTCAGAAATTGTTTATATCTAAATAATGTAAAAATGAATTTCATTAAGTTTGATCCCTTGCATCACAATTTACTGGTAATAAAATGTTATATTTGTACTTTGTGCCACTACCTTAAAAAAAGAAATGCACCTTTAAGATTCCAATCTGCCACACAAAGTTTATTTTGGGAAGAATATTTTTCAAAACATTGCTCAAAATGAGCATAATAGGACATCTTACCTCCCAGTGACAAACTGTAGCAAAAGAACTCTCTCTTCCTGAGTAAGATCCTCCACTACATTCCAAAACCACTGCAAAACAAGAAAGAATACATTCATGTTAACGTATGCATTGTGATATACCAGGACCCTATAAAATTGCACAACTCCGAATGCACAACTTTCATTAAAGGTAAATTAAGTGGTAAATTAAGTAGCTTATAAAAAAATTTATAAAGATAGTAGTTTAGAAGGCTGAAATTCAACATATATTTATACAATATATAGTCATGTCAAAAACACCCTCTATCATTATCATCATGAATCAGGACATCATAAAAAAATAGTAACTTGTTATTTTTCAACTCAGATAAAGAATTCAAAAATTCTAAAAAAATTTCATGATGTATGTTGGATGTTTTGCCAAAACATGACAGCACCATCCCTCATATTAACTGTTAAGCATTGTAATGGAGGGCTGATACTTTGGGCTGATTTCGTGAAAACACATTTCAAAAAATTTGGGACAAAGCCATGTTTACCACTGTGAGACATCCCCTTTCTCTTTACAACAGTCTGTAAACGTCTGGGGATTAAGGAGACAAATTGCTCAACTGTATTAGGTCTTTTTTGTTGTATCTTCCATTTTACGATGCGCCAATGTTTTCTATCTGGACTTTAGGCTGGCCAGTTCAGTACCCGGACCCTTATTCTATGCAGCCATGAGGCTCTAATTCATGCAGTATCTAGAACCTAGATTTACCTTTCAGCATTGAAGGTGTCCTTTCAGATGTGTAAGCTGCCCCATGCCACATGCACAAATTAGGGGGAATGGTGATCTTTTTGGATGGCAAACTGAATTGTGTTCACAGATAATGTTTTCTGAAGGAATTCCTGAGCCCGTTTTGTAATTTCCAATACAGAAGCCTGCCTGTGTCTG
This sequence comes from Xyliphius kryptos, assembly GCA_025769995.1. Classification (NCBI taxonomy): domain Eukaryota; kingdom Metazoa; phylum Chordata; class Actinopteri; order Siluriformes; family Aspredinidae; genus Xyliphius; species Xyliphius kryptos. The sequence continues at coordinate 12,472,906 of JAOUQT010000042.1, read as the reverse complement.
ATGCAGTGCCGTCTAAGAGCTCGAAGATCACTGGCACTCACTATAATTTTCCGCCTCTGACCCTTACGCACAGAGATTCTTCCAGATTCTCTGAATCTTTTAATGATATGATGCACTGTAGATATGTTTAAACCCTTTGAAATTTTACACTGTTAAACTCCTTTTTGATATCGTGCCACTGTTTATCAGTGTGGAATTAGGAGGAATGGTGATCCTCTTCCCATCTTTGAGAGCTGCTGCCACTCCAAGATGCTCTTTTTATATCCAGTCATATTAATGAACTGTTACCATTTGGTCCTTCAGCTGTTCCTTTTTTGTACCTTTAACTTTTCCAGCCTCTTATTGCCCCAAAAGATGTGTTACTGTCACAAAATTTCAAATGAGCCAATATTTGGCATAAAATTTCAAAATGTCTCGCTTTCGACATTTGATGTGTCTACGTTCTATTGCAAATACAATATCAGTTTTTTAGTAAAATTTAGTAGTTTAACAATTACAGTTTTCAGTTTGAAATTATTGAATTCCGTTCAAATTTACAGTTTGTACTTCGTTCCAATTTTTTTTGGAATCAGATTTGTAACTGGGCACTTGTAAAACAAATGTGAAGTCATCTATCAGATACTGAAAGCTTGGCCAACACAGGGCAATGACCTCAAGAATACTGGCAATTCCCCACCAGAATGCAAGATGTTGCAATAACTGAAAGCCATAGGGAGCACTTACTTTTTCACACATTGCTTTTAGATTTGTGTTCATTTTTATTCAATAAATAATGATATGGTAGAGTTGGTTATCTGAGGCTATATTTACCAAAGACATTTTAAGGACGAGATTTTTTATTGTCCTGATGAACCATAATGAAATGTATAAAGGTTATGCCAAGAGGTTAGTAAAGTCCTCTTTATTAAAGAGAATGCTCATGTTGTTCATCTGGTGGCAGCTACAAACCTGGACCACTGGCTCCTCGAGGTCATAGCCACTGGTATACTCTGTATTTCTCTTCCAGTCCATCACATCAATCTCTGGCATTCCAGACAGCAGCAGCTCCTAAACACACGCACACACAAACACACATTTAATACTAGAAATACAGCACAGAGCTTTGTATGAGTCCTATAACAACAAAACTAATCAATAACTCATCCAGCACAGGCTGACTCATAACATGGCTAAGGGAGCACTCCCACAGAGTTCGACATTTCCCACAAACCCCTTTATAAAAAGATATTTGTGCAAAATATGGCTCAAAAAAAAAAGAGTAGGAAAAATTGTATTTAATCGCTGAATACACACTTCAGGTCAAGAATATTGCAGGTTTGCTCAGTGTTCCTGAAATTGTTATCCATCATATCACAAGATTAAAACTTCAAGCTATATCACGGCAAATGGTTCTTTATACTAAATCCCTTTTTACTAAGCAATCCCAAACCTAATATCTGTTAACATCCATGAGTTTGAAATCCACCAATGCAGACAGACTGTATACAAGTGGAGGTAATTCAATACCAGTGTTATCCACCCCAGGAGTGTGGTCGACCAACAAATGTCTCTCCAAGTGCAAGGAGCATAATAGTCGGCAACGGTCACAAAGAAACCCAGAGTAACTTCTAAGCAACTGAAGACCTCTCTCACCCTGGCTACTCTTAATATTTATAAGTCCACCATCAAGAGAACACTAAATAACAATAGTTTATATGGCAGGCTTTCTGTTCTACCTAAGAATGGTTAAAAATAATAAAGTTAATATTTTGGAATCCTATCAAAATATTGTGCACGAGCCTTAAGCGAGCAGTTAATTTGAGGAAACCCACCAACACTTCCCAGTTTTCATCCAGTACTGATTACTGTTAACAATCACAAATATGTAATATTAAATCATTTTCCTCAATAAATAATTCACGAAGTATACTTTCTTTTGCATCATTTGTTGAACTAGGTTCTCCATTTTCTTTTTAAGATGTGTGTAAAAAACTGATGATGTTTTAGCTGAGCCTTCTGCACAAATATAGAAAAATCCTAACTATCAATTATTACAATGCAGGGAAAGACATATAGTACATATTGATCATAGATATAGACAGACAACTATCCAAAACAAATAAAGTTTAGTAGCCAGAATAATCTAAATGTAATGGAACACATCTTCAGATTTTTATTTTATTTACTGATGCCGTTCCACCGTCAGTGATGAAGTGAAGTGGTTTGTCTAATAGAATAGATGCAATAGATACTCGTCATGTTTCTTCGCGCATATGTTCATTTAGAAATTTAAGGAGGTTTAAGGTTACCCACTTTCGTGGATCTGAAATTGAAAAAGTGAGCCGGGCTTGTGTCAAAAAAAGTACTGTTAGTTTGCTTCATGTAGGTCTCAAATGGTATGAAAATACAAGTCTGGATGCCAGCCCTGTCTGCATACAAATATGAAGCAACACACTGAGTTGAAGCAATGAGACTGTCTTGCAGAGTACATGTTACTATGTACTATTTTAATGTAGCTCATGTTTGTGATTTTTCAGTGGTTTACAATAATTACAATAACCGGCAATGGATTGGTAGAAAAATAACAGTGGATAATTTATTGAGAAAAAAAAGAAACAAACGTGAACTAGTTCATTTTTTTAACTGTGTACTATGTTACATTTTAAAACATGAACTATCAACATGAGGTTGATTTTTTTTTACTTTGAACTGGGACGATGAAAGAATTGATACCATTGACTCCACACCCAGTCCTCACTCACCAGAAATACAGTACAACACCTCTAGGAAGTTATGTTTCAGTCAATCCTACACCACCAGTTTGCACTTCAGGTGTACAGTGGATAGTGCTATAGCCTCACAGCAAGTAGATCCCGGGTTCACACCCAAAATAGGACATTTTTGTGTGGAATGTGCATATTCTCCCCATGTTCGCCCCGTTTTTTTCCGGGTACACCGCTTTCCTCCCGCATTCCAAAAGACATAAACAATAGGTTATTTGGTGTCACTAAATTGCCCGTTATTGTGTGTGCGGCCCTATGATGGATTGGCACCCTGTCTAGTGTTGTTCATGCCCACGTACCCAGAGTTGCCTGGTGGGCACCAGTTTCCCCAGGACCCTAAAACTAGGATTAAGTGGGTATAGAAAATTAATTAAACTAATGAATGAATGAATGAATGAATGAATAATTAAAACACTTGATATGAGATATGCATGCCTAGCTACAATCATTTTACAAAAATAGCATTGCCTTAGCTTTACAACATGACAGAGTCAGAAAAAGGTTGAAGAAAGCATTGTTTTATGCTGCCATGCCCGATTTGTAGAGTAGTAACAGCCAATGATTGCTAAGTGTCTGCCTTCATGCTACTTTCCTCAGGATACATACTGGTGAAGTAATAAGTCAAAGACGCATTAGGATCTTGGAATGCAAGCGAAGACAGATAAGCCTCCATGACTATTGATAGTGGAACAAATATATATGCTGTGATACTGAATAAGTGGGACCATCTACAGTGCTTTGGACACCGACTTCACAATGCAGTTGGTTTTACTGCATGCATATATTTTCTGAGATACAAACAAATATGGATGCACTAAATATTTGTGAGCCGAAATTATTCTGCTGGATCAAACAAAAACCCACTCTCTCACATGCGCTCTCATTCGCGTTTAGAGGACACGCCCAAACCTCGACACAGATAGACTCACTGTCATGGAGACGCATTCCCATGCACCAATGTGGAGGTTAAATACGAACAGCGTACCCCACCAAGCTTAGTGTACCCATAACAATAACAAAACACTTAGTGCTGCCAACAGGATAAATGTCATAAATCCAAATAGCTTCTGTATGTTCACCAAAAGGCTGTCTTCATGTTAGTTTTAATTACACGTGCCTTGAGTAGCACTGCTGTACTAAGATACATTTATAATAAAGAATAGTACAGCGAAAATTAATTTAAGACAGCACTTCCAATGCTAATGAGTTGTGCTTTTTGTTACTGCGTGCTGGTTGTCTGGTGGGATATTAAAAATGTTGTGTTGAATGATTCTATAATCTTAGTTTTATACTTGATTTTTCTTTAAAAATGAATAAAAGAATACAGCAATGTTAATGAAAACCTGTAAAAAAAATGTGCTCAGTATTTAGTATTTGTAGAAATATGTTTTGCAGACATGCAAACATGGCCAGAGTTTAGCTGCTTTAATAAGTAAAAGACTAGGAAACAAACTATTTTACACAATGATTTGTCTGGTCAACTGCTCAAACCAGCAATCTTTAACATTATATTCCGCTCAGCACTGCTTGTTTAACCATTCACTCATCAGTCCCTGCACCTGTTGCATATTCATATATGCTTGCATGCCTCATTCTTCATTAGTTTCCATTATGCCCTCATATTTGCATCATTTCCTACTTTTGCAGATTTATAACCAATGTATTTTTATCTGGGTGCCCTGGGGGACAGTAAAATTTAGAGACACCACAGTGACAAGGATATCCTCACTACAATTTCTCTAAGAAAGGAACAAACGTAAAACAAAGTAGTTCTCTCCAGGACACATCTCATAATATTTAAACCGTATTCCTCTAAACTCTACTTTTCATTTACTCTAATTTAATCTCTACCGACTGGATGTAATATAAACAGTTGCTTCCAGCATGACTTTCCTAATATCACAATAATGATTCTTAGGCTCATCCCTAAATGAACTGATTAACACTTTTCTGGGATGATACTCTTTCTACTGTCATGTGAGAGATTTTTTCTGCAATGCTGTCTTCTTCTGCCCATGGGGGATTTCACACTTAAGTCTTAATTAAATTTAACAACACTTAACAAAGTTAAATGGAATTGATCTTTTGCGAATGATAGTGTGTATTTGTGAGAGTGGGGGGGTGTACGCAGGAAAAAAAAGGAAAAGAGAGAATTAATTTTGTAAAAAAAATACATCATTTACTGATGAGCCAAAAAGTGGAAACCGAGGAACATTAATAAAAATTAAGAACCATTTACCAGTTCATACTCATCAAAGAGCTGAATGAGTGAGGGAGGAATGAAAGTGTGGAAGCCCTGAAGAAAAGCGTTGATTTGAGGCTGAATGGCTCGTGTCATCCTCAACTCTGTTACAAGCTGCACATATTCTGCCTGACAGAGCGAAAGAAAGAGAGAGAGAAAGGGACAGACTATAATCTGTCATATACCACTTTAATTTCTCATAAGCAAATAATAAAAAAAGTGAACGTTTCCTTTTATGTACTTTTGTCTTTACCTTGTTATCTTGGGTGACCTGAATGCAACTTCCTCCTGGTTTGAGTGGAACTTCTTCCATGGCTCCAAACACATCGGTTTCCACAGAAAAAGTAAGCTCCAGGCCCAAATCACTAATGTCATTGTCCAAAATCCATTGCAGGTTCTTGGCATATTCGGGATCGATGGAAGCCACATCCTGATAATTTACTGGTATACCTGGACACAGTCACATAAGCACTTTTAACTCTTTCTTTGGGTATTAGAAGTTGCTTTAACTTTACAGGGACATTTTACATGAATATGAATGTGTCATTTTGCCAGTTATTCCATTACCCAGTATGTGTTTGTAGAAGGAGCGGGTGAAGTATATATTCACCAGCTGGCGATGGTAAAGAGCCAGGCCGAGGATTTGTCCGGCAAACCGGAAGTAGTTCAAATGGTCTGGATTGACAGAGGAGTTGCTGTTGGGTTGAAATGTAGTACCTGTAAAATAAACATCGTTCAGCCAAATGTACTGATACCGCCATTTTTGTATAACTATATGCCAGGTCTCCCATCTGTAACATTTGTGCAATCAATTTCCAATAACTAGTTACTGTACATAGGATAAAAGTCGTCAAAATAACTGACAAATCACACATTCCAAAAACACATACATACATGGATATATATATATACATGAGATATCGAACACAGAGTTAAGGAAAAATACACAAGTACAGACAGAAAAAAATGATAGAGACAGAGATAGAGAAAAATAAAGAAACAGCCTGAAGAAAGTCTCAACAAAGGCACAAATTAATAGTCAGGACATTGCACAGTTACAGTTATTGCTTACCATCTGCCGACTGTGTGAACAGTGCATAGTCTGGATTGATGATCTCATTAGAAAGAATGTCAAACCACTCTCTCACCACCCCCTGACCCTGTAACAGAAAGAGACAATGCGAGTATACTATCTGCCAATGTCACCAGCATAAGGGTTCTTCTGTAACACTGCAGTGCATCTACAATATACTGTACATAGCAAATCCAGATGGGAGAGCACTACATGGGGTACCAATGCCAGCATAAATGAAAATAGCAAAGAATATGAGAAGGCTGCATGCTCATGGCATAGAAAATGTATAATCAAACTTACCATTCCCTCTTCACCATGAAAACGTATGGCTATGCCCTGCTTGAGCTTCTCATTTGTAAACTTGGACACAACATTACAGCTGCTGTGGAATATAGACTCTAAGAAGACAGAGTTTCAGGATCACAGTCTAAATCTAGACAATGAATGAGTATATAAAGACAGAAGCTTTCTAACACTCAGTACTGGAATTTTAGTACCTCTGTGAATCAGTAAAATGTCATTCTCACTGACAGGCCTATGGACCATATCCGAGTCGGGCTGTCCAGCCAGTAGATGCTCATAAAACCACTCACACCTGTCTTTAAACGGCTGTGGAGCAAAAAGAATAATTTGGATTTTGTCATATTGGTTAGACACTTGTGTCTTAAAAGCAATATTTAGCCTATTAATCACCCATTACACTACTAACTACAGACCTTAAAGTGCAGATAATGGGGGGAAAGGAACACAGCTACAAAGAGGAGAGCCTGCAATTCATTTGCATAATATTTAAATGACTTTATTCATGATGCAAGGAGGGGGAAGTATGCAACGTACAAATTAATATGACTGAAAAGAACTCTTTACTCCAGGGGCACCTGGAGCATGCAAAAAGGAAATTCAAGAGATAAAATCAGATTCGGCAAGTTAAAGTCTGTAATTAAAATGGCACTGCATTCCCCTGTGGACTATAATCTGGAGGTAACAAGGCTGAGCATGCAGTAGCTCAAATATGAATACTGAAAACTATGAGAACGCAACACGATAAAGCAGCAGTTAAAATTTATGAAACCATATAAAAGACCTTAAAACAAGTGTTATATGTTGCATAATAACACAGTTAAATAAGCCTAGCTGAGTAAAACAGGTGTTTAAAAGTACATCAACAAAAGTCTTAAGAGTTGTGAAGCTCAAAAGGTCACTTCAGTTAAATAAAACAAGGGACTACGTTGCAAGTACAGCTGTAACATGTGCATAAAACCACATACCTGGCCTTTGATTATGTGCATGAAGCGAGACATAAGCTCCGGACATTCAAGCAGGAAATGGAAGTGGTTAAAGATGATCTTTGGGTTCCTGTGGGGTAAAATAGATAAATATTAGAAGGAAAGATAACAGTTGGTCTTAGTAAAGTTATTTTGTAAAGTGTCAATTTTAGAAATTCAATCATTACAAACCTGTTTACGAAACACTTAAGTACTTCATCATGCTTGCAAACAAACTCAATGAAATGAGGAGACGTCATGCTAGGCAAAGAGAGACGGATGGAGATTATATATGAGATGACCTGTATTAGGATTGTAATTACACAACTGCTAATTCGTTATAGCTACAGAGTTATTAGCAAAAATAAAATGGCTGAACTGTTTTAAAAAGTGAAAAAATGAATAGAACCTGTCAAAAGATCATCGATTCAGTGGTAATTAAAAACCAATTTAATTTTTCCTAATTTCATGCTGTTAAAAAGCTTCAGGGGTAACAGAACGATGAGGGAGTGTTATTTTCATGTTTATTTTATGATATATGCTATATAAAGATGAGCGTTGATTAAAATAATTATACTGCTGAAGAGAGAAACCCGTTTATATTATTATTTATATCTATTTTCATCAAAACCACTCTGTTATTGTGTTTCAGTAGTCTGCAGTTCTTGAATATAAACTTCTGCCTTGTAGTGTCGAGTATGTGTTACAGCTACAGAATATTTATCAACAATAAATATATACATGTAATTATATTAAATATTAAATTGTTACAATTATCAAAACTGGTTATCCTTTTTAAGAGTGTGGTTTCAAACCAATAATATTTACTATGAAATAAAATTCTCTTAGAGATAAGAGCAGCATTGTATTCCTTAATATAGCACACAACACACTTGTAGATCAGAACACTACACCCACAGTTCACTTTGAACATTTCAAGCACCTTGTTATATTCTTAGTTATGGGCAAACCGCATTTCTCAATTAAAAAAATAAAGCTTAACACAAATTATATCCACATTTATAATTAAGATTAGTTAAAGACTTTATTAAAGCATTGCATTAGAATCCATATAACCTATTAGTCTTATGTGGCTTAAGTGGCACTGTTTTCATAAACATCAGAAAATATGTATAAAAGTATGTATTTATCTTTTCTTGGAACATTTGCATATACTGAAAATATCATTTTGCTTTGAGAGACAATTTGACACCGCTTTTGGAATCATCAGCACTCAGTACGAAGTACTTACTGTAGATAATAGATACAAAAAGCACCAGGTGAGAAAATAGGGCAGCGTAAAACAAACTTATTAATTGCTGCATTTTCTGAATAGCATACAGTAGAAGGCAACAACATGACATCCACAAATTATACCAAACTTATCTAAAAAGTATCTTGAAAACTGAAACAGTATTAAATGTAGAAATTTATAGAGACATTAGGCAACCAATAAATATATGTGGGGATCTTGGTATTACACATTTTCCTATATTTAAATTTAACCATGTTAGCTTTAAATTTACAATTTTATTTGTAAATGTGAGAGGTCATTTTTACCCATGTGGCATCTGGCAGGAGCAGCACATATAGAAGGCCTGGATTACTGCACTTAGCCGGTTGGCAGTCATGGAGATGACATCCTGACCATCAACATAAGCCCTGGGTGTCTCCATCACCACCTCAGGGTCCAATGATGAGTGCAGAATGTCAGGGGTGTCAGCATTGAGGGAAGGACCAGCCTCTCGCTGCTTCAACAGGAGGGAGGCAATGTCGCTTCCTGCAGGCGAGGCAGTGTCTCCACATTTTCGATCCAACTCTGTGGAGATGAGCACAAGCCACTCATCCAGAGAGTGCCAAAGAAGCTCCAAGGGCTAAGGATAAGATAACACAAATCATAAAAATTGGCTTTACATACAGTGTTTTAAATAAAATCAATCATGTAGAAGAATAACCGCTGTTGCAATAATATTTATAATTTAGTGTTTAGTCCTGAAAGTATTGAAATTGCAAGCAAAATGTTTATACGCTGAAGACAACTGGGTTGCAGATACATATCAAGCGTTTATAAAGAATTTTGTATATTTCAGAAAAAATTCGACCTTACATGTCATTGAATTGTCATAAACGTCTAAAATTATAAAAAAGATTATGTCAGTGCGGTTGAGCAAGGCACCAACCCCAAATACTCCCTGTGCGCCTCAATGGGGCAGCACACTGCTTCGGGTGTTTACAACTGGATGGGTTAAATACAGAGAACAATTTTCCTCTGGGGATCAATAAAAAGAAAATCAAGAATTAAAAAAAAATAAAAAAAATCAAACAATTAAGAAGGTGATTAGATTTGTTACATATCTGTCAGTTTCAAATGTATGTGAACCTTTAGGATTCACATACATTTGAAATAGCATAGGATAATAATAATATGAATAATTATAATAGCAATAAGATAAAATATTAAAAGTAGAAGTATGAGTTTATTGATATTTCAGCATTATAATGGCTATATTTCACTGGAAAACCAGAAATTAGACAGCACAAGCCAGTGTATTTCTAGTGGTCCCATCCTGGGTCTGAATCCGGGTCATTCTTGCTGTGAGGTGACAGCACTACCCACTTTGCAGCCCAATGTTTTCAGGTTTCTATTGCCAATTGTTTCTGGGGTTGGGGTCTGTTAAAGAATAAAATATACATGTAGCCCCAATTCCAGTGAAGTTTTTGTTGAGACCAAGACAGAGCTTTATGGCAACAAGTGGGTCAAAGATCGTTCATTCTGTATTCTACTATCTTGTGAAGCGTTATAGGAAAAGATTGAGTGTTTTTTTGTAGAAAAAAGGAGGTTGTACAAAGTACTAACACCAGGGGTGCCAATAAATGTGGCTCACATGATTTCATTCAAAAGATTTTTTTTCTTAATGTATGATTTTTTTCCCCTACCAAATAATGGTACTTGAATAAAAGCTTAGATGTTTCTCTTTTTTGGCATTGTTGTCATATATAAAAAATAAGTAATTTATTAGAAGCCAAAGAACACTTCTTAACCAGGGGAGCCAATAATTAGGGAGGGCACTGTATTAACAGCTAAGTTAGTGAGAAATCAACAGGCTCCACAAAGTATAAAAGTGAGCAAAAATATATTATTGAGCTAGTATGAGGAACATTAAAAAGGTCTCCAAATAGCCTATGTGCAAACAATCCCCAGCTTCCACTTACATTTATTAAGGAATTTGTTACTAGAAAATGTAATGATGGATAAATAAAACACTTGTGTCTAGGAGCATGAATACAAGCATCCCCTTAAGGTAACATCATTCCAGTGCAACTGGGGTAAATTCAAAGATAACAAGGCTCCACTGTATGCAGCACAGACTGACCTTGAAAACCTGACTGCGTGGTGTTTTGTTCCCATTGTACCCCATTTCAATACCAGTCTTAGGAGAAGAAGGACCCAGGCGGAATACATGGCAGAATATTCTTACTATTCTAAGCAGACTCTTCATCTGGGCCTCATAATTGCTTGATAAACTAAAAAGGGAAAGGAAAATATACATTCAAGAGCAGAATGGCACGCTGGAAAATTTTTTCAAGCCTAGATAATAGTGAAGGATTACCACACTGGGGATGAAGCCTACCTGAGCAGCTTGTGCCCATTAGTGGTGGCTACCTCAGCCAGACTGGTAAGGATTCTCTGATAATTGCAGTCATTCTGCTGAGACACATGCTCAAGAACCTGCCGGAGCTGAAAACATAATGGAAGCAAACCAGAACTTATTATATTGTGAAGCTCATAAACTGCATGTTCATTTTTTTTAATATACCCTTTAATATAAAAAATAACACCATTCATAACACCAAAAGTGACCCTTTTTGAAATGTATTGATCAGTAGGTCATTATTTTGAAGCATGAGTAAATGACTATTTAACCAACATAAACATCATTACAGTTATTAACATGATAATGATAATATATCAACATGATAATTTATACCAGTTGGCCAGAAGACATTCTTCTGCACTCTCCACAAGGAGGATAAGTCACAGACGCTGAATCAAAGCATAATATTGGCATAAAATTAACTGTAAGGCTAATAATCTGGTAAGTAAAGGTGAATGACCAACAGTGATGCCAGCAATATTGAAATCAACCTCCTGGGGATATATTTTTTTAATTAATGCCTAATTTCAAGCCACTTTATAAGCAGAGACATCAGAAGCATCTTACCGCAGCTAAATAGAAAAGAACAAAACTTTTGCGTAATGGTCCAAATCCTTAGTTTCCTAGGTCTGGAGAGAGAGTGATTAGACACCAGAATCCCAGGTCTTAAAAGTCTTCTGAAGTCTGTGATGATTTGTATATTATCATGTCATGTGGTGGTGTTGCACCAATGTATGTAAGTTGACTACCATTTAGAAGAAGAATTCAAAACACTTCCTATGTTACACGCTTTATGGAGATGCCAATTCTTATTTCCAACAAGATTTAGAAGTATATATGCTATAACATTACTGTGCTTGATCGGCAAGCCAGATCACCGGATCTGTATGGTCAAGAGGAAGATGAACAATACCCAACCCCGCAAAACAGATGAGCAAAAAATACTATATAAGCAACATCTGTAAGGTTCTGAGAAGGGCTGAATATTGCTTGTTAACCAACTAGTAAAACCGTTCAAAAATATAAAAAAATTTAAACCCTGTGGACAGGCAGACACTTAGACGGATATATGAGTATAGGGGACTATCTTACCATGTTCTCTTTTATGTCATCATTCTGCGTCATCTGAATGAGTGTCTGAAACAGCCTTGCATGATGCTGTATGAGAATCTCACATGTTTCACCATAGCCACCCTTAATAAGAAAAACTTAGAATAATTAATACAAATATCTGTACATGAATGTAGAATACGTTACCATAAGACAATGAGCAGTGTCATGATATCTGGTACCATTATCTCTGCTACACATGAACTTACCTGCACACAAAGGTCAAGAGGGGTTACCCCATTTTTGTCTGGCAAGTACTTGGCACCTCTGAGGAGCAAAATTTGTGCTGTGTCCCTTTGGCCATGGCTAAGAGGTAGGGTGAGCAGATATAACATACACATTTACTAATATGTAGACTATAACAGAAATCAGACATCACCACCACACTAAAGCTGATGGTCATAATTTCACATCAAGTCAACAGAGAAATGAGCATATCACTGGATGTCAACCCTATAACCAAATGTATTTGTCAAAACAAACCCCCTATTCCAAAAAGGTTGAGACAAAGAACAAATTGTAAATAATAACGGAATGCAATAATGTGGAATTTAAAAAATTCTATATATTATTCAGAATAGAACATAGATGACATATCAAATGTTTAAACTGAGAAAATGCATCATTTAAAGAGAAAAATTAGGTGATTTTCAATTTTGTGACAACACATCCTAAAAAGTTGGGACAGTGCCATGTTTACCACTGTGAGCCATACCCTTTTCTCTTTACAACAATCTGTAATGTCTAGAGACTGAGGAGAAAAGTTGCTCAAGTGGAGGGATAGGAATGTTAACCCATTCTTGTATAATGTAAGATTCTAGTTGCTCAACTGTCTTAGGTCTTTTTTATCATATGTTGTTTTTTTATGCACCAAATGTTTTCTATGGGTTAAAGTTCAGTACCCAGTTCTTCTATACAGCCATGATTCTGTAATCGATGCAGTTTGTGGTTTAGCATCTTCAGGCTGGAAAATGCAAGGTCTTCTCTGAAAGAGACGTCATTTTAATTGCCAATTGGTCCTCCAGCTGTTCCTTTTTGTACCTTTAACTTTTCTAGACTCTTATTGCCCCATCCCAACTTTTTGAGATGTGTTGCTCTCACGAAATTTCAAACGAGCCAATATTTGGTAAGAAATTTCGAAATGTCTCACTTTCGACATTTGATATGTTGTCTATGTTCTATTGTGTATACAATATCATTTTTTGTAAATTATTTT